>JANIPM010409446.1:0-12557 GCA_027478405.1 Erythroxylum cassinoides | reverse complement strand
AATAAGAAATTCAACACTTACCAATGCGGAATCATCACAAAATATGTCATGCTATTTTTGAGTTCACAACATAGCAATTTATTATGCATCACACCTAACAAATCAATAATGCAATGCATACAAATGGCTCGAGGGTTCCGTAGAACAAAACGGATAAACCGAAGTTTAAATCGTGAATGAAACGAGTCTGATTTCTTAGGATCTCGTGGCCTCAAGCAAATAGCTGGGAGAAGGCCATACATCGGCTTGCACGTGACTAACGAAACGTTCCTCTCTCGCCCAAACAAAGCACATAATCATTCATTTCATGTTCATACCGTTTTATCGAAGCTTTTAAACTTTTCATGCTTCTTCATCTTTCCATTCATACAAAATACCATAATGTTTCATAGGTAATGCAAGATCACAATCACAATGCATTTTCAGACATACATGCAAGCAAGCAGGATAAATTGCCCTTACACACAACAACCATAAATATATTACCCACCTAATATCGCTTGATAATCCAAGCTCACTGTCGTCCTTCCTCTTATGATTGGATCAGGTCAGCTTGGTTTCCTATAACAAACTAAGTTCTCATTCAAACAACATTCAAAGGAAATATTCAATAAGCTTCGAAAATCAAAAGTACTAACACTAAAAATTCATACTCGACTTCCATCTAAATTTTTAAATCTTTAAAGACTAACTCCAAACTTCCATCCTTCATAAAACTTGTAGCCCTAAAGCTCTATTTCACAACGAATCTAAAATCACCTTATTTGGACATCTACAACCAAAGTTATGCCCAAAATACCAAAATACAATCGTTCTGGAAACTGGAGCTCGCCGCGGCAAACGACCTGTGCGCGCCGCGGCGTGCACGCATGCGTGCTCTGCGGCATACACCCTCTCGCACGCCGCGGCGTGCACATTTATGTGCACGTGGCGTGCGCACACCAAGAGCACGCCGCGGCGTGCTGATCTGGGAACGCCTTCCGAACCCGATCTTCTTGCCTTTTCATCCATAAATCCTTCCATTTTTGCAAAATGCAACACATCTAAACCTTTATTCAAGTCCTAAGCTTCAGTTCTAACTCATAACCACCTTCAAATCAGCCACAAACACACCAAGATCATTAACCCAAAGAAATTTTACCTATTTTTCCTAAACCCTTCACACAATCGGTTCTAACACATGCCAAGCCAATCTAGGGTTTAATCTAACCAGAACAAGATGAAATGAAGCTAAACTTACCGGGAATTTGCTCCAATCTGTTGAAAAATCCCTAGGAAGAAAAGCCCTATTTTCTCTTCTTCTTCCTCACCAATGACACTCTCCTTCCTTCTTCTCTCTTTTCCCTCTTTTCCTTCTAATATCTTCCACTTAAGTATAAATGAAATGGACAAAGACCATATTGCCCCTCTATGCAATGCTTTAGCCTATCCAATTAAAGCAATCTTTCCATAATGCCCTTATTTATTTTTACTCTTCCATTCCCATTTGACCACACTAGACTCACTTAATCTAAATTATCCACTAATACTTCCAATTTAATCCAATTAAGCCATAAATCACACAATTAAGACAATTCATGCTTATTAACATCAATTAGAAAAATTTTGGGGCCCAACACTTAGGATGTCTCTAATACTGATAGTCTGTAGGAGATATTTGGTTTGAATATTCAAAGTCTTCCCTTCAAATATATGGGGGTACCTTTATCCTCAAAGAAGATGAAGTACCATGATTGCTTGATGCTGTTGGAAAGATATAAAAGCAAGATTAATGCTGGTAAAACAATTTTCTTTCTCAAGCAGCTAGAGTTCAACTAATTATTTCAGTTCTAAACAACCTACATTACCATTGGATCTCACACTTGGTTCTTCCAAAGAAAATATTAAAGATATTGAAAGATGCATGAAGAATTTCCTCTAGTCTAGAAAAGTAGAAGAGTCTGAGGAGATTAAGGTGAAATGGGACCATCTTTGTTGGAGGAAGCAAGAAGGAGGGTTGGGACTAGTTTCTAAACCAAGATAATTTCTAAGAGAATTTTGAAGCTTCAAAGATAGAGAGGCTTTATTAAGCAAATGGATAAATGCCTACTATTTGAGCAATTCCAATTTTTGGTAGTTAAAAGAGAAGATGGAGCATTCTTGGCCTTTTATTAACAATTTAACGCATAAATACAATATTTACCCCCTCATCAAAATGCAGATTGGCAATGGTGAAGATTTTTGGATTTGGTTGGACAATTGGACACTCATAATCCATTAATTAAAAGAGCTAAGTTGCTATCTCTACTAGGTAGGTGGACAATCAACACTAACACGAAGGTCTCACATATTATTTTTGATAATGAGTGGGAGATCGCAAGAAGAGGAGTTGATAGATTTTAAGATTATCTGCCTAGATACATGCCTAATTCATCCATTAAGGATAAACTAATATGGTCTGCTAGTAGTAATGGAGAATTCACCAACTTTTCCTACTTAAAAGCTATAAAACCTTATTATCTGAATGTTCCTTGGTATAATATAGGCTAGAAAGGATCTTTGATGCCTAAGGCTTCTTTTTTAACCTAGTTGGCAACTAAAGGAAGGTTAAAGAAGAAATATAAACTGAAGGGAAATAACGATTAGATTTATGTCCTATGCAACATATGCCTTGAAACTGCCTACTTTTCAAATGCAAGTTTTCTTCTACAATATAGGCAATGATGCAGTATAAAACAAATTTAGTTTTCCCTAAGAATGAATAGGGAAATATTTTACCTTAGGATGAAAATCTCTATAAAAGGATTTGAGAAAATAGGAAATGCCTGAATCTAATGGTAACTTGTTCTATCTATTCACTTTGGTTTGAAAGAAACCAAAGAATCTTTAGGGATGTTCACATGGATAAATATGTTTTTGCAAATAGGATGTGTTGTTGGATTAGAAAGATTTTAATAGTCAATCAAGTTATTAATAGCCTAAGTTCTTCCATGAAGCATAATTGGGGTATGGAGTAATAAGCCTTGTTTGTTTTTTATTAATTTATAGTTTTGATACGAGGATTGGTTTCCTAACCTCATAGTTTTATAACCATTGTTTCTACAGCCTTATAACTACTTTGATTCCTTTTTTACATTCTCAATGATATTATTTATTTATAAAAATTTAGGATTTTATAATTTCTAATCACATGTTGCGGGATAATGAATTATAGACCTTTATCATATGTTCTTAAAAATCACCTTGTTTTGAATGCGTTATTACTGTAAACTATGATGATTTTGCTAAAGGTACCCCTTTAATTTTTCAAATTCTACAATGGACTTGAATTTACAAGAATCTAACTTGATATTTATAAATATGTCTCATTTGTTGGTCAAGTTAATGCCTATTTAATTTATTGAAAATCATGTCACCACTAGAACTTCAACAACATAGTTAGCCCTTTGCTATTTTACCTTTATTGCCAAGTTGTTTCACTAAATAATTTGCCTCTTTAGCTGAATTTTCCTTAATTGTTGGCTGCCAAATGAAGTCCTTTTATCTTTTATTACCAATTTCAACTTAATACAGTGTTAGCTTTTTCTCACAAGATACTTATTAATTTATTCATAGTAATAAATCTAATAGATATATGAGAAGGTGATAAACTTCTCATTGATGGTGGAATGGTGAGATTTGCATCATTAAGAAGGTCAGTCCATATGTCATCTATTGTTGTATAGATCTTAGTTTATTATTACTACACGTTAATCTTACTCTCCAGAGG
The DNA here is from genome assembly GCA_027478405.1 of Erythroxylum cassinoides. Classification (NCBI taxonomy): domain Eukaryota; kingdom Viridiplantae; phylum Streptophyta; class Magnoliopsida; order Malpighiales; family Erythroxylaceae; genus Erythroxylum; species Erythroxylum cassinoides. The sequence continues at coordinate 8,809 of JANIPM010409446.1, read as the reverse complement.
AACGATGGTTTGGTTCAAGAGCATATTGCTTCAATTTATACGTTATATTCTAAAATTTGTTTCTTTTGACTAGTCAATGGTCCAATAAACTCTAAAGAAATACTGACTCAATATGAAAATTGTTATTCTTGGATCAGTTTAGGATATCTCTCTTCTTAAAAGTTTTGGTGAACTACAAAATGTTTATGATCATTTGCTCTTTTTTCATCATCATCTCTCCCATCAATGTTTTCTCTCCCTATAAAAAACTCTACCATCTAAGGATATAGGGAGCAATTTAAGGCCCTATCTATCTCATTTAATCCAGATGATAAAAATTTGACAATTGTGTTTATTATTGACCTTAAAAAGAAAATTAAAGCTAAAATGTTGATGATTAATTCGATAGATCAAGTTGAAGTGATGGATGCGACCTTTAGAGTGGAAGTTAGAAATATGGTTCTTAACCAATAATATGAGACATCTAAGCCCACCAGAGTAAACCCTAGCCTAGGAAACAAATTAGGATGTACCTATTGACCAAAAACTCAAAAATCCTTAGTAACCCATTGACCTCAACAACTTAACCCCACCCAACCAAGAAAGACCACAAAAACACTACACAGACCACCTAATTGAAGGGGTACTCTAAGAAAATTAGAGCCTTTAACATTTAAGCAAGACGAGAGAAGGGGTTATGCTTCCATTGTGACAAGAAATACCATTATGGGCATTGATGAAAGAATTGTGAATTAAATTTTCTTATTGTACATTATTAGTCTAATTAAGAGGAAATGGGGGAATATGAAGAGGCTAAGGCAATAGAATTAGAGTAAGTGGCATCTGTGGGAACAGTGTAAGTTTCACTTAATTCAATGGTTCGATTGATGTCACCATGCTCATTAAAGTTGAAAGGGAATATTTTGGGCAAGGAGGTGGTGAAGTTGATTGATTGTAGGGAATTTCACAATGTCATCACCTTTAAGTTAGTGAAGGAGTTAAATCTACCCTTGGAAGTGATGACATAGTATAACAGAGTGATAAGGATGGGAATAACAGTGGTAGGTCAAGATATTTGTAAGAATATTCCCTTAAGGTTGCAAGAACTGGTGGTAGTTGAAAACTACTTGCCATTAGAGTTAGGTAGTTTGAATGTAATTCTCATATTGAAGTGGCTAGCTACTTTAGGGGAAACTTAGACCAATTGGCATGAACTAACTATGAAAGTGTGTGTGGGTGATATAACAGTCACCTTATAAAGGGATCTCATCTTAAGCTACTATATGATGTTGCTAAAGACAACATTGAAAGTAGTTTAGCATAAGAGACAAGGTCTTTCAGTGGAATTGGTAGTTTAGATGCCAATATGAAAGGTCCTTATCAAGAGGAGAATATGGAGATGGCAAGCTTCTTAAAAGAGTTCCAAGATGTATTTGTTATGCCATCCAAGCTACCACCAAAGAAAGGAAAAGAACATTTCATCATCTTAATGAAGGGTACTAAACCTATTAATGTACGTCACTATTGTTATTCCCACACTAAAAAATCAAAGATTGAGAAGTTAGGGGATTAGATGCTTACAACCACCATCATTAAAGAGAGTGAGAATTCTTTTTCTAGCCCAATGCTATTAGTAAAAAAGAAAGATGAGAGTTGGCGATTCTAAATAGATTATAGGGCTTTGAATAAGGAAATAGTACCAAACCAGTTTTTTATTCCAATCATTAATGAACTATTAGATAAGCTTCATAAAGCAGAGGTCTTCTCCAAATTAGATCTCAAATATGGATACCACCAAATTTGGGTCAAACCAGAGGACTTTCTTAAAACAACTTTCTAAGTATATGCCAAACATTGTAAATTATTAGAAATGCCTTTCGACCTCACTAGTGCTCCCATTATATTTCATTATTTGATGAATAAATTTTTTTGAAAGTTATTAAGGAAAATGGTGCTACTATTCTTCGATGATATCCTGGTGTATAGCCCCACACTTGAAGCATACTTAGAACACTTAAAGACGTTGCTAACTATAAAAAAAGTTGTTATAGGTAGAGGAAAATTGAGTACTTAGGACAATATCAGAAAAAAGAAGTAGCTGCTAATATAGAGAGTAAAAGCCATAACTAACTTTTTAGGCCTCATTGGTTTTTATTGGTGATTTATGAAGGATTATGTAAAATCATTGTGTCATTAACTTAGTTACCGTATAATTATGCCTTCTATTAGGATGAAAAAACAAGCAGGGTTATGTAGCAACCTTAAGATATAATGACAATAATGTTTGTCCTAGCATTGCTTAACTTCAGTGAAGAATTTATGGTAGAGACTGATATGTTAAGGTCGATATTGGAAGCAATTTTTATGTAAAAATAACCATACCATAACTTACTTCAGTCAAGCTCTAATTGGAAAGGCCCATTTCAAAAGTGTATATGAGAGGGAATCAATGGCCATCATGTTAGCAATCTAGAAATGACGACATTAATTACTGAGGAGAAGGTTTGTAGTGAGGATTGATCATTTTAGGTTGAAGTTTCTATTGGAGCAGTGAATGGTATCAATGGTGCACCAAAAGTGATTATCTAAGCTATTAAGATTTGATTTCAATATTAAATACAAGCTAGAAACTCAAAATAGGATAACAAATGCTTTATCTTAAAGTTATGGTACGTGGAATTACAAGCAAAGACTATTGCCAAGGTTTTGAATTAGACAGAGATTGCAAAACAAATCAACCAAGATCCTCAATTAAGAACAATTATCAAGTCTTTGTAGCAAGACCCTAAATCTAAACCTGGGTGGTCCTTCTTTTAGGTTTAGTTGAGAAACAAGGATCGAATAGTTCTTCCAAAAATCTCCTTAGTTCCATCCCTTCTCAAGGAGTTTCATTACAGCCCTTTATGAGGATGCTCTGGTTTTCTCAAAACTTATAAGAGGCTACAACTAAGCTATATGCGGTAGGTATAAAGGGGGATTTGTAATAATTTATCAAGAGTTGCATAATTTTCTAGTAAAATATATACCTAGCCTTATCTCCAGTAGGGTTACTTTAACCACTGCTAATACCTAAAGCTATATAGGAAGACATACCTATAGATTTCATTGATGGTTTATCAAAGTCTAATGTGTTTGACACTACATTAGTGGTAGTGGATATAGACATTTTTTAGCCTTAAGGCACCTATACACGACAAATAAGGTGGTTGAACTCTTTATTAAACAAATCATTTAGTTTCATGGAGTCTCCAAGTCAATTGTTTCTAATCATGAAAAGGTTTTCGTGAGCCATTTAGGAGATTAAGTTACTCCTAATACAACAACCACATGCCACCTCCAAACTGATAGGAAAATAAAGGAAAGGAACCGTTTACCTTGAAACATATCTGCATTGTTTTACTAATTCCTAACCAAGCACCTAGAAAAAGTGGTTAGCATGGGCTAAATTGTGGTATAACACCTCTTTGCATACATCCATTAGGTTTTCTCTTACAAGGTTATTTACGGAAGAAAACAATCTCTTATAATAATATGCTATGAAAGCAACCATACTTTGAATTTAGAGGTTGATGAGTAGTTGAAGGCCCATGAATGTTAGGGGAATTAAAAGATCAACTTGCCATTGCCCATAATAGAATGAAGCGAATTGCTAATAGGAAAAGAAAAGAAGTGACATTTGAAGAAGGGGATTAGGTGTATAAAAAGCTTTAAATTTATCAAAATAGATCCTTGGTTACTAGACCTAATAAGAAGTTAGATCCAAAAATTTTTTGGCCTCTATACAATCACTCAACCCATCGATCATGTGACTTACAAGTTGGACTTGCCCACATTGCCTCTGTACATCCTGTCTTTCATGTGTCCCAAATTTGGGCAGCCATAGGGATTAACTCTCCTTACTAAAAAATACCTCTAATCTTGACAGAATAATTGGAATGCAATGTTACACTGTAGAGAGTGCTTGATATTTGGCCCTTCAGCAAATCATTGGGGCTAAAGGTGTTGATCCAATGGGAGGATTTACCATAATTCAAGGTCATTTGAGAGCCATATGATCTGATAGCATAGTAGTTTGCAAAATTCAACCTTGAGGACAAAGTTCATCTTACAAGGGAGGGTAATGTTAGGCCTTCTGTATTGCATACCTATTGATAGCTTATCGTTAACTACCAAATAATAAAATCCAAACTACCAAAGTATGCAGTAAATGGTGAGCTAGGGTCGAGCCATAGAGAGCAATGATGTAAATGCTATTTCAAATGTTGCAAACAAATGAAAAACAAAACACCTTAAAATGATGAAAACAAAACAGCTAAGATGCAATGAACGTAAACAAAAAGAAAAACATAAATAAAATTTAAAAAAGACTAATAATAATGGTAAAGAAGTGAGTTGGAGATATCTTCGGGATTTTGGGATGTTCATTGATCATTGAATCTAAATAAAAGGGTAATCTTATTATGGTGTTAGCCTATGGACTCAATATAGTTCTTGAACCCTTAATTTCTTTAAAATAGGTAAAAATAATAAGATCTATAAATGCCTTGATCTCCATTATAACCTAGAATAGGCTCTCTAAGTTCAATAACGCAGACACATTAGGTACTAAGAAACAATTAACTTAGGCCCACCTACTCATATGCTCGAAAGGTGTAACCTAAAGGTATGAGATCCTAGATTAGTTGATTAAGTATCCTGATAAATTCAACTAGCCTACTGCTACTTCCGGGAATCACTATAGACTATTACATATCGCATGCTCATCCTTAGCCTTTGGATTAGAAAGTTACCTAATCAAACCTATATATAATTCCTAATTCATGACATTTATCCTAAATCCCAAACCAACCTAGACCTATAAGCACCAATTCAAAGCAAGTTCAACTCCATTCTCATAATTTCCATCCCTTCATCCTTATAATATCTCCAAACCTCTAAGTAGTCTAGTCACACATGTTCATATTAAGCAAAATAGACATTAAATAACCAAAACTCATACTTAATTGAATAAAACCAAGGTTGGAAATTATAATCAAAGTAATAAAAACCAAAATTCAACACTAACTTAATAGAAATGAAAGGAATAAACATCCATCGATATAACATAAGGGTTCCTTACAAAATTCATAAATTTCAACTATAAAATCCATCAAACATTCATTCTAAACATTCTAGAACATGTAAAAATATGATTAGCACTAAGAAAGCTTTAAACTACTGGAATGGATATGAAAATAAAGCATTGACACTGAGAGAGAATAACTATGGAAAGTAACAATAATTTCTCTGCTTCTCCTTCTCTCTTTTTGGAGTTTTTCCAAAAGTGGCAGATTGTGAGAGCCCTTCTCTCTTCGTAGAGTTTTCCAAAAGTGGTAGATTGGAGAGCTCTTTCTAGGTCATTTCTTTTTCTTTATATTGTATTTTCTATTAAAGGTAAACTCTATGGTTTTCCCGTGTGTAAAATGTCCAAAAAATCCCTTGAAAACTCGAATATGAAAGCAACCCTGTGTCTGTCTAGTTTGTATGCTCTCTATCATGGGCCTGTGCTCTAGTTTGTGGCTTGGGTTTTGGTTCGGACCTCTTTTGAAACTCCTCCAAATGCCCTGAAACACTGTCGAACTCATCACGACATCTCATATTAACAAACTTTGTCAAGCTTCTTCCTTTTAGCATATATTTGTGTTCAATCCTTTAATATATATGTAAACACAAAATGAACACAAATTGGGTATTTAAGCTCAAAAATAGGATTGAAAAGACATTGAAATGCATAAGAAAATATAAGATAATTCAATCCTATCACCTATAATAGGAGAGGAAAAAAGGGGTATAGAGCTTATAGGAATAGGTCTTAAAAATGGTAAGTAGCAAGTTAGTTATGTGAAGTCATAGATAATCATTTTAAAATATTACTATATAAGTAACATATAAGGAGATATAAAAGGAAATGAGAAAGAAATGATAAAATTATTGTCAATGATTTTTGTGTAGGAGAGAGGCAACCTCTCGAAAGCTGCCAATTATATTCTTTGTATCTAATTTGCATAATTAATCTACTCTTTTCTTTTCTTTTCTTTCTCTCTTTCTATGCCTATCTTCTCATCTTATAATTTCTTCAGTAGATTGTTATTAGGATATTAGTGCACGCCAAGGAGAAAAGATGTACAAAAATCTACAATTGTAAGAAAATGATGAAATTATTATATAGAGTTATGAGATGCATGACTATACTAATGCCTATCTTATCTTTAAGATATGTTTAGATATAGAAAGGAATAAAATATAGTAGTGCCTTCCATAACAACTTGAAATATTAAATCAATTTTGTGTTCAGAGACACAATACACAAGAATGGTAAATCTTAAATGTTTTCAGAGGATATAATACTTTTCACTGTAAATGGAGATGAATTAAGCTTATGTATTCTCAAGTCTACTTTATTATTATACCATCATTGATGTTCCTATAGCGTTTGGTTTCTCGTGTGCCATTATAGTTATTCACTTTGATAAATCTATTACTTATTTCCATTATAGTTTACTTCTTCATAAACATTGCTATCATTGCAAAGATAAAGAGTATTCATTCATTGGAGAACTAGGAAGAGATCATTCAAGCATTAGTGAGGCAATGGTAGCAAGGGGTGATTTGAATGCATAAGATATGTTTAGAGCAGGTACCATCCGTCCAAGAGAAAGATGTTGAGCTTTATAAATGGTTAAATAAACATATTATTGTTACATTTCAATGGGAAATACAATTGAATATGAAAATACATAATCAAATAATAAGGTTACTAACATATGCTTTATGACAAATAATGATATGGTATCCTTTGGTTCAAACTCTCTTGATGATAATAAATGTGATGATAATGATGATGTTTTGTCTTACAAAGAACTTGTTGAATGTTTAGAAATGATGAGCTTAAAAAGGAAGAAATCTATTTCCAGTTATAAAGTGGTTAAAAAAATTCTTAGACATATTTATGATTGAAAATCAAAAATTAAAATATTATATGCATAACATGAAAGAATATAAGAGTCTAGTTGTTGATAATAACAATAAACATGATTTGATATATCAAAATGAAGTGTTGAAAAAGGAGATTAATAACCTTAAAAAGTCTTTATCTAGATTCACCTTGAGTAGAGAAAAATTTAATAACATGCTTAGATCCAAAAATATCTCTAATGATAAGCATGGAACTGGTTTCACTTATGGAAGTGCACCATCTAATAAAAAGAATATTTTTATGAGGGCCAAGCATTTACATGATGAGCCTATGCCTAAATCATCATATCAGTGTATTGCATCTTCTAAATATGTACAAAAATCATATGCCTATCCTTCATCTTCTAGTTCCAAAGTAAAACGAATATTCCATACATTCATGAATTGGTCATATTCTAAACCTAAAGCACATAACATTCAAGGAGAAAATAGGTATAATCTTTATGTAAAGTTATCCATTCACATTTATATAGCCCTCTTTACCAAAATGGCATAGGTCTCATTATAAGCATAAAAGGCCTGATACTTTCTCACATTCAACATAGGCCATATTTTCCATAAAGAATCATGTCATTTGCTAATTCATATCCAAAAGAGAGAATTATATTACCTTTATCATCCATTAAGACCTATAAATACATATATGTCACATTCTTATAGGCCACACTTACACAATTCATATATTTTCAAATCATCTTACTTGAGATGTCACTTTTGTAGTTATTATGAATATATCTATATAAAGTTCCCTTTATAATACTGATTATTAAGTAAACCTAAAAAAATATGGGTTGAAAAAGGTTTAAACACTAATCTTTAATTACTTAAGTTTGTATCATGCACTTAGAAAATGTTTATTTCTTTGCCTTATAATTTAATTTCAAGTAAATTTAAATGAATACCAATAATTGATATCACCTCCATAGATATCAAATAAGCAACATTAATCATATCACTAACAATTTATTTCAAAACAATTACTAGAAGTCCTCACATAAGTCAAATAAGAAAATCAATATCAAAAGACTAATTATTAAACTAAGTGAGGAAGAAATGGATTCAACCGTTGGTGATATATAAAGGGAGGTAACCATTTACATTTATAGTGACAATATTTAGGAATATTTACTTGGCTTGTATATTTAGGAGGAGAACTTATATATACCTAAGGGTGACATTGTTACATGAGAACTATAAGAGTTTCTCTTTAATTTTATAAATGTTTTACATGCACTCTTTACCCATATAATATAGTTTTTGAAAATTGAAAGAGTAAAGTTTTTTTAATGCTTATAGATTTATATATCATATACAATTTTAATATTAAGAAAAAGGGGGAGAGAATGGTAATGTTAACACTTGATCATTTTATGATGTGTACATTAAGGGGGAGCATAAATTGCATATTATTTTAACATAAAGAGATCTTACTCCATGTCATTTATTTATTTATTCAATATCATAAGGTATTTTGTGATCATAAAAAGGAGGAGATTATTGGATCAAATGATGGTCCAATCTATACTTCTAATGATAAAAGATATTTTACTAACAATATTTTTATCATTGGTGATATTTAGAAAGTTAATATGTGAAATATCAAGTTCAATAAAGAGTAAAGTGAGTAAGTAAGTAAAGTGAGAAAAGGAGCCAACTGAATCAATTAAGCAATCAAAGAATGGATAAAATGAGCAAAGTGGAGCATATATGTAATTTAAGTGAAGAACTAAGAACTTGTATGTAACATCCCGTTACTGTTAGCAAGGGTATTCTGGTAAATTGGGACAGACTAATAGGTTTCATTGCATTCACTGAT
>JANIPM010409323.1:0-12570 GCA_027478405.1 Erythroxylum cassinoides | reverse complement strand
GGAAAGTCCCGGGAACAAAAATTTTTGTTTTCCGCTGCCGGTACATGTGATGTACCTCCCGGTATTTTCCTACACAACTCTGGGTAAATCTTCATGGTAGGATGACGAAGCTTCTACTCCTAGCATGTGCTCCTTTGACAAAGACATGTATTTTGCCATGTAATTCTAAATGATATTTTAATATATCGAAGGGTATAACAAAAACTAAAGCCTAAAGGATTAATGATAGTTTTTAAAATTCAGAAACTGATTAAAAAATTGAATCACAGAAAGATTTGATGTAATTAGCTCTATTTATAAATAATCATTTGGTTAAGATTTTCAATTTAAAAGCATTAGAGCCATATTATTTATTTGTAATTGATATGAGTTAATAAATATTTGATATTTTTCTATATATTGTGCCTACTTTTTTATTAGGATGAACTTTTTAAAAACTCTTTAATCTTTAAAATTCTCGAGATTTTTTTTTTCTGATTTTCAATTTTTTATAAAACCTCTTCTCTTAGACATAAGTTAAAAAAAACAATATGGCATGAATTTCAGGCTTGTACTAATTAAATAATACTTATATGATAATTCAATCTGGCTCTTAACTTCAAAGCCAAACTAATAAAACCGACCTAAATAATAATTTGTTTAGGTCTAAATTGTTCAAACGCTACTTTATCTTTTCTTACTATTATTATTAAAACTCATTGATTTCACTATCAAGTAATTTTAATGTCAACCAAAACAAGCGATCTTATTAGTAGATGCTACCAAAGATGATAAACTAAAGAATAACGAACTAAAACCACCAATATTCAATTTATATGCTCCTCGGCATTGGCGACTACTTATGAAAGACAAAAGTGATTGCGATCAGAAGCATTATTCCTGTTGAATCAATTATCATCTATTGCTACAAAGTACTCCTACACTAAGCATATATAGCTTTCTACGAAGACCACCCTGGAGTCTTTTGCACGTCAAAGCTCTACAGGTGCATGAGTCGATTATCAAAATACACTTGCAGCGCCTCTGCAAGCTTTCATGGCCATCTGAAATGAAGATTCAGAAGAGATGGGTGGTCCCAATAAAACTTATCAGAAGCCGAACTCAACATCAACTTTGGAGTTGGCTTCTGTCTCCAGCCCTCTGCGAGCACCATGCCACAGCTGATTCTCTATGCCCAACTTCCTCAGCTCCAAAAGCCCACGTTCAACTGTGCATTATAGCAAAAAATCACCCAAGTTAACCCCTAGCACAAGGAAAATCATATTATTCTACGTTGTTGTCTGTTCCAGACAATTAATCTTTTCCTTTAATTAGTACATTGGAAGACTAAAGGTTTCAACAAGATTTCAATTTTGGTGTAGGAGAAGGCTTTTAATTTCCTCAACCACTAACCACAGACTTGTTAACTTGTTTTTGATACCCCTGTTACGTAGCACTTCAATCACCATCCGTGAGTTATTCTAGCTTTCTGACAAGAAACTGGATTATGTCCCTTCATTTACTTCTTTCAATATATTCCATCGCCGGCTTATATGTTAAGCATGTTGGTAGAAGGTGGCTGCAATTAGCAGATTGGAAACCAACCCAATTTGCTTGTTTTATGAATTTACAGATCTAGGAGGGAAGTATACGGGAAGGGGCATACCATCAACTGCATCAAGTGAAGTGGAATTCTGGTTGCTATGGTTGATCCAGAACTGCAAACGTTCTTCTGCTATGTCTGGTTCGATTCCTTGGTCTCTGGTTCTTCTCCAGAAATATGTAAGCCAAGCCTGTACGAGGCAGCAAGCAAGAATTAAACAGTGACTGAACTAAAAGTTCTACATTTAACAACATTAACAATCCTTGTTATATCAATGCCTTAAAACATAAGAACGCAACTGTGTACTTTTTCCTTTCCTAGTCTTCCAGGTTGACTTGTTGAAGAATTTGATATGGAATCCCCAAGATAAAAATTCGAATTAAAATCCATTTGCTTCAACTGTTGCGTTCATAAACAACATAAATCTGCAGTCATTTCCTAATGTGCAGTGGTATATACATAAATTAATACAACACAGAGACCCTTTGTCGCCTTTTACTTTCTGTATTACACTTATCCCGGTTGTTTGGAAGATTCCAAGTTGCTCTGGTGTTTGCGACCCTAGATTGTCCATCTAAGTCGAAAAATGTGGGGCCCAAAAACTTACAATGGCCATGTTTTGGGAAGGGGCGTGTAACAAGCCACCCAGTGCATTAGAAGCCTTAGGTGCAATCTTAATAATGATGTCTAAATGGAGAAGCCTCAAATAAGAAAAGAAGAAACGGAAAAGTTGGAAGGACTATTCAGATTTATCTTAATATAAAAAAGCGATCATACCTGTTTGAAACGCACAATTTCAGACTCTTCTTGACTCAATTCTGTGGATAAATTTTTTTATGTAAGTAATCTTTTTAGCATACATACACACCAAATATGTGCTGTCTGAGAAAGCAAGTTCTTAAATACAAGCTAAAAGAAGGAAATACGTTATCACCGCATAAGAAGTGGGCATCCCTGCAACTACAGCATTGACATCTCACTTTGATATTTATAGTGGTGTATAACAAGAAAATTTTAGAAGGTAGAATATTAGACGTACCAAACGCTTCAAACTGCCCTTCATTGGGCAGTTTCACTTCATCTTCACCCATTACTGGAGAAATCAAGACACAGTTAGATAGAACAACGTATGGAACACTCTAAACACTAAAACGAGCAGCAAACAGAGCACTTTGGATAGACTGAACGGAAAAACACAAGAAACCATAGCAAGAAAGAACATGTCGTAAGGTAAGAAAGTAATGAAAAATGCAAGCTTTGTACTTCATATGAGATTATAAGATCATAGTTCTTCGTTTGGCAGTGTCAAGCCAGTTTTCTTATGTTTGTAACCTGGAATATTTATTAAAAAGAGGAGAGAGGTACAAGAAACTATAATGAAAACGCTGTTTCAAGAAATAAATGAATGAAAAAAGACAAGCACAGAGAGCAGCGGTCAAACATACATATGGGACGCAATTGAACTAATCTTAAACCCAATGGTCGGAACTAAAAAATGAACACATTATGCTGCAAGTGCTTATTATTCCTTATGAGTTATCAAAGACAAGATAATTAAATCAGACCTGATTTTAGCAAATTCGGACGTCGTTGCTGAGCCATGGCAAGTGCTACTGCTTCCTCCACCTTCAGAGAAGGAAAGGAAGAAAATTTCAGAAACTGTTCAATGTAAGGAACATTTAACTAGTTAGCCAAAAGGTAAACCAAGCAATTTTAGTTCCATAAGTCCTAATCAAGCCAAACAAATAGGTATTATCTGCTCTAGCAGCCATGTGAATTGGTCATCTAAATGTTCCTCTCAGTTAGAAGAGGCTAGTTGTTAAGCTTGTCTAGACTTAAACTGATATCAGAACTTGGTTTTCCTCAATATTCTCTCCAGTTTCATCAGTGGAAGCTTGAGGAATTGTTCCCGCCGATAAAAACAAGTAATGGTAACAGGAAGTCAGTTGAATCCATTGAGGGATATTGTCAATTGTGGCCCGAACCATAAAGTTTTGGCTTTTAGAAGTTTCAAGAATTGAGCCTTTAACCACTTTTAACTCATCAATATATCCTCATCAAAGTTCAAACTTCCTTCTTTTGTGGCTGATAATATTCAGAGTAGGACACATTCAAGATGGTTGGTTACTTCCTAACAGGCAAGGGAACAATGATCAAGAGTCTTTAACATTGCATCATCAATTCTTTACTTGTCAGTGGATCAATAAATATGAGAAGCTGGGAGAAATCTCAAGACAACTAAGATTGAACAATGATCGATAAATGGGGTCTGACAGAGACCTTCAGTGAAGCCAGTTCCCGCAAACCTTTTTCAACAAGTATCACGCTTTCAAAATTACCATCTCCAGAAAGTTCATTCACATCTTCTACAAGTTGGTGTCTGCGTTCTGCACCACATAAAGTAATTAAAAGCAATCACAAATGGAAGTAAATATGAACTTTCAGAAAGGAACAACTGAGTCATACTTACGTGAGGAGTTATCATCTTTAGCTCTCTCTGCCGAGGCTAACACAACTGCGAGAGGTGCTGGTGCAAAGGATGACCAGTATTCATATTTTGCCGCTGCAATATCTGCATGAACACCTGAAATTTGGTAATCTCTGTGAGAACTTCCTTTGCACTACAGCTCTATATTCAAATTCTAAAGATGATGAAAACTAACAAATCGCATCTCAAAAATTCGGAAAGTAAGGTTAATATCCCTCGAGGTAAAGAGAGGTTGATTAATATCTTAATCCCAACTAATTTCTAGCCTTGGATTTCTTAATTATCAAAAAACTTGTTATCTAATTGAGAACTTATTAATGAGCGGAAGTCCACAGACAGCTAAACTAATAATAAAACACATAAAACTGTTATGCCTCCTATTCGTACACAATATGAAAGATTAAAGGAGAAAGAAGAAGGAACCAACAGCTGCCACAGCTATCATTTCTGCAGGCTAAAAGCTTTGTTTTTCTGTTAGAATGCTAGTACCATATAGAGGAGTGAGGTGGCAGCTTGTTAGGATTCTCTGCAGGAATGTGTGAGGTAGGAAGGGGTATTGGATAATCTGTCAGGTTGGGAGAGTGGGAGAGTTGGTCACCTCTCAAATGTGGCCTTTAGTCATCGGAAATTTTCTTCCCTTATCAATAAAATCCTAAATACTAGCATTCTTTATCTTGGTTCATCTATCTTATCCTCTATTTCCTCTTCTACTGACCTATTTGCAGAAGTTTCCTAACAAAAACCTTCGAAACTAAGTTTCAACGCCATTCATTCAGATAAAAGCATGGGAAGTTCTTGTCATACAGATCTAAAGTCAAAACACCTTACCATATTTAATACATAAGCTCCAATACCATGCAAGCCAACACCTCTTTAAAACAACCTCTTCCTAATATGAAAACTGCAAATCACGTTACTATGACATAATGGAGTAGTCAAAGAATGAGAAAACAATGGTTGAAAGTGGGAATGGAAAAGATGGGGGTGGAGGGTGGTGTTTATGTGTTGACCAACCATCTCTTCCTTATTTAGCATCATTCTCAGCATGACATTTCGAATTGATTGAGCCTCAACTTTAACATCATGGAGCTGCTCCATTGCAGAATTTGCCTCAACCTTAGCAGCCTACCTCGGAATATTAGAAGTGTAAATCAAAAAGGACGATTATATTATTACTGATATGATAAAGAAATGCATAAAAGAAAAAATAATTGGACGAACATACAAGATACATTTTGTCGATACCTCAGCTTCTGTCCTTAGGGCCACAATCTCCTCTGCCTTACTGGTTTGTTCCACCACTTTCAGAGCAGCCTGTAGGGGAAGCATAGTTCAACCCAAACACCATTTGTATATCTCGCAACTCCTTGGTTAAATATCAATTGACAGGCATATGTGCACCAGAACAGTTAACAATAGTACTAATAGTACCAACCTCCCTCTGCTGCAGAGCTGCCTCCTTTCTGGAAAGTGAACGGACATGTTACTGAACAGAGATCTCATCTTAATGTAAGATCAAGAGATTTTAATATAAATACTCACCTGCTTAAAAGACGGGCATCTAAAGTTACACCTTCTCCAAGGGCAGCAACCTTAGGAAAGCAGGTCATGAGGTGTAAATTAAAGAAAATAGAATATTCAAACCATGGACTTTGTCATTTATGATTGTTCATGAGAAGATAGTTCCATCCTCAGTTCAAAATGTAAGGGGAGAAGTTCAAATTGAGCTTTTCTATAACCGGAAATTTTGGAAAAAAAGAACCAATATTATGGGAGAGGTCCCAGTCTCAATTTTTCATAAGTTTGAACCAGATTTGTAGGACTGTATAGCTACAGAGGGAATATACGCTACTCAAAGATGTAGAGATATTAGCTCCATGAACAGTAAGGAAGGTACCTGTTTCTCAAGTTGTTGAGCTCTTGCCTCTGCTTCCTCACATCTCTCCTCTGCAAGTCGAAGCTGAATGTACATGTCATTGAACAGAACCAAAAACATCATTTTATAAAATAAGTAATCTGATGTCATACAATTTTCAATGAGGTTTTAAAGTAAGTCTCCATGGGAGACTGCTCAAAAATAGTTCTCGTAGTCAATTGAAAACATGGCTGAGCACTTCATTTGATAAATTAGCAGCTAATGTACTAAGGTATATGTGTGTGAAACTGATATAGCATTACATTCCAAAGAGAATAACTACGTTAGAACTTCTGAATAATAAGGTTGCAGAAAACTGAAAATACACTGAAAATAATGGTTTGCCGACCTTCTCAAGTAAAGTATCATTTTCTTCTTGCAGAATATCAATCTGCAGCACAGATAGAAATAGTTAATGGATTTTCTGAAAACATAAAATCTTACTCACTGTAAGTAATCAAACTTGGAAATTCTGAATGACTTTTCTGAAGAGGATGAAAAAACTATATCAACTATTCTGACTACAAAATGATCAGGGAAACAACGGTTCAACCATGGGTTTTTGAAGCCCCAGTTCAGTTAACAATTCGACCATACCTCATCTTCTAATGCAGAAGCTGAATTCTGATTACTCGTATCTCTTAGCTTCAGGCTTCCCATATCTATTGACAACCTGCTACAGAACGCTAACTGTATAGGTTAAACTTTCCAAAGCACAATTGGTCTAAGTGATTCATACATTTGTTGAGATTTGATGACCTATCAGTCCGCAACTGATAATGTTGAATTTAGATTGAATGCAGGAATGAAGAAACCCAAATGCAAAAGAGCAATAATGGCTGCTCTTCGTATGCCCAAAAGTAAAAATATAGTTCCATGAGATTTGCCAAGTAAAACCCAGGGTAACTGAAATGTCCATGCTCCATTCACACACTTCAGTGAGAAATGCTTCAGAATTATTGGTCTTTGGTGGTCCATTCTGAATCTACCCATTCTACTAGACAAAGGAAATATAATCTCTTAAAAAAATATAGATGCACTTCTTAAGTTGGAACCTCAATGATCAACACCACTTTTGTTTTTGGAGCCATAAAGTTTCAAGCATGCTTCAGTAAGAATTGGTGAGAGAAAAAAGCAATAATGGTCCTGGCATTCTTCAAAGTGAAAGTTTGAGAGCATCAATATACCTTCTATCTTTCCGGAAGTCCACTGGAGACTCTGATGAAAGAGGAGAGACTGGCCTTAGTGAGATGGGCACACTACTTGGCATGGGAACCGTCTTCAAGGTTGGACGAACAGTTGATATGGACCTGGCAGACAGAGGTTGTTCCATAGAGTTGGTGGATGGCCTTGCAGCTATTAAGGAACGAGCAGAAAGAGGTTCTTCCATGGAATTGGAAGATGATCTGCCAGCAATAGAATGAGCAGAAAGGGGTTGCTCCCCATGATTTGTGGGCTGAGGTGGTGTGGTTGCCAAAGATGAACGGGCAGAAGATGGTTGTTCTGCACTGCTAACAGGTAAAGATGACCGACTGCCCGTTGATGTATATATAGGCAACGGCCGTTCTGAATGGTTACGTAATGTTGGTGGAACTACTGCAGATAAATGAGCTGATGTTGGTTTTTCTACAGGGTTAGCTGGTACAGATGATCGCCCACCAGGTGTTGCATATGCAGATGAAGGTTCTTGTTGCTTACGAAGTGACTATTAGAAACCATGATAAAGTACAAAGTGAGAATGAGACTTCTAAGAATAAACAGAAAGCAAATATCAACAAATCTACATATTGAGAACATCTTTGTGATGCCAATTCCAAAATCTAAAAACATCCTGCAACAAGTCACCGTGGTCATTCCATTATGGTGTTCAACTTCACACTAATACCATTAACTTTAAATAAAACAAGGAAGAAGTAGCCGAGCAAGTAATTATGTGTTTGTTAAATTTTATTCAGAGGACACCCAATTCAACTTTCTCTTCAATATGGGAAGTCTGTGAAACAGTAGGGTCCAGGGAAGGTCAAGCATCTAGGCTCACCTCTAATTGTGTTAAATATAGGTAATAGAGAGAGAACATCCCAGTTGTAAAGTCTTATGTTGTTAATTGACCAAGAATTCTAAAACAAACTTCAAATTGAATGAAGCAATAAAGAACTGTTCCCTTGTAGCTTCAAATGTAAGAGCTAGTTCATTAGAACTTAGCTTTAATAACTCTGGCATGTCAAAAGCCAGAAAGTGTTAGGGTAGCTGAAAGGACGGAAATGGCAAGCAGTGTTTCAATATGAGAAAAGCAGCTCCCATTGAGGCAAGGAAGAAGGATCAATTGCTTGAATTATGGGAAAGGTGTGATCCAAAGAAAGAAACAAGAACTGGGAAACCAAAAAATAACTGCCTTAAAGCACTTACTGAAAGAAGAAATATCAATTTCCTAGTTAGTTCATCAACAATCAAGCTTATCAGATTACAACAGAGAAAATAACAAAGATAGGCCAATCACCAGAGGAGAGCGCGATTGCATTGCCTTCCCACCAGCTCGCCCAATGGATATTGTTCCAGTGACAGAGCCATAATCATCATCATTTTCACTGTCCTCATCGGCAAATTGGAGGCCCTTTGACTGTGCTGCTGGCCTTGTCTGCACTTTTTAAAATGTTTTAGACGATCTATATATAAATACATAAGACCTTAGATGGTAACAGTTATTTAACTATGTGATATTACAAATAGAATAGGAAACAGTAATTAGGATGACAATCACCAGAGGAGAGGGCGAGCGCATGGCCTTTCCACCAGAACGGCCAATTGATACAGTCCCACTCACAGGGACGGTATCATCATCCTTTTCAATGCCCTCATCCACGAATTGAAGGGGCTTTGGGTGGGCAGGAGTTTGTGATGCTGGCCTTCTCTGCAATTTAGTAAAAACAAGCTATGACATGGAGAATCTAGCTTAGCTTAGAACAGCACAAGAAAAAAGAGTAATAACGGCAATCACCAGAGGAGAGCGGGAAGGCATAGCCTTTCCACCGGCAAGCCCAATGGATACTGTCCCACTTATATCATCATTTTCAGGGTCGTCGTCTGCAAATTGGAGTCCCTTTGGCTGACCATGTCCATGAGTTTGTGCTGCGGGCCTAGTCTGCAGTTTAGATAATACTAAATCATCACCACTACCAATGGATAGTTTATTTGGCAAATGCCATTTTATCAATAGCATTACCAGTGGAGAACGCGTGCCCATTTTTCTTGCACCTCCAAGCCCAATGCTCCCTTTACCGGTAGGATTATACTCATACGATAGGTCATCTTCCTCTTCACCATCATCATCAGGCGTTTGATGGGACATCACCTGAGCAAGTCTCTGTGCAGCAGCTTTTGTGTGTGCTTTCCTGGCATTAGGCATCCCGCTCGATCCTGTCCGAACATGGCGGGGATGCAGCGGCGACACGACCGGTGATGATGGAGTCGCAGGTGGGACAGCAGAGGTCTTCTGCCTCAGGTAATCTTGCCTGGTCCGGGGGTCCATGATGAATCCTGTCCAAAAACTTGATGGAAACCCTTCAACCAGAAAACAAAGCAGAGATTGTATAATGAGACAAAAAGATGGTGACAGTATGCTCAGCTTATATCTGTGGATGTTTGTGGGAAGATAGCAATGAAACAAACCAAAATAAGATATAGCTACAATGAAAATGGAAGATCCGATTGATAAGGCCAAAAAGGAGGGAGGGAACGTAACAGAACAGAACAGAAGTTGAGAAAGATCTTCCTACGTGATTTACGTGCTTCTTCAACCCTGCATGCATGTGTATGAGGTCAGTAAAAAGATTTTAGAGATTTAAATGATTTTTGGTATCTTTTCTTATTACAAAATTATAATAAAACTACACCTATCCTTTCTTCACAGTGATGAACAACCATATATTAATGAAATTTCATGGAACAGTCAACGGATCAAAATAGGCCTGTATAATATTCAAAATGACGTTATTCAAAAGAAAAGAATCGTTTTTTTTTACATTTCTCCTTTATATATTTTTATTTTCCTTTATTTTATACAAGTTTTTTTTTTGTACAAAGGAAAATAAAACTAAAAGCCAACTACAAGCTAACTAGCCATATTTCGGCGGTATAAAGCTCCTTGCTTGTCTCGGTGAATGAACTTTAATACTGTCAGCGGAGGCTCCTGAAGAATATGCAATTCTGAACTGACTAGAGCTGCGATTGAGGCCAAGTGGTCTGCACACTAGCTCCCTTCACAATGTAGTGTTGAAATTGTACCTCCCAAGCTTGTTGGAGTAATCCGCAAGTACCTATCACAAAAATTTGCTCATCAGATAAAACTATATTGGATAAAGACAATATGTTTATAATTGCGAGGGAATTCACTTATATGATGACTCATTGATATCTCAGTGTCCAAGCCAGAGTGAGTCCTGTTTGGACTCCCTAGAGTTCTGCAGTTAACGGCGATCCTCTTGCAATGTGTTGTATAAACTCACCACACCACTGATCGTGCTAGTCTCTAAGTATCCTCCTAGCAGTAATAATGTTTCCTTCTTGTTTTACTGCCCCATCGATGTTTAACTTAACCTAGTCCTCTGCTGATTTGGTCCACCCTACTAATCTATGGGTAATCCTTGGGTTGGAAACATACAATTTTTCGCTACCCTTACCCTTTCTATCCATTCTACGTACTCCAGAAAGCTCTGTAACTCACTTCCAGCCAAATGAAGTCAGTATCAAACACACTTTTGTTTCGCCAATACCATAAAAACCAACAGGCTACTCCAAAGAGAGAAGCCCAGTCAAATTGCCTCATATGGTGGTGCTTCGTAAGATTAGATTTCACCCACCGCATCTCATCTTGTAGGAAGAAGTTCGTATCCACTATCTCCGGGGGAAATTTTGCCCAGAAGGCTTTAACTCTCAGACAATCCTTAATGGCATGTAGAGTGGATTCTTCTTATCCACAGTTGTGACACCTGCTATTCGTAGCAATGTGACGAGTCACTCTTTGTTAATTGGTCATCAGTTTTCCTTTGACCATTATCCAAATGAATGCCCTAATCCACTGGGGCCCTGCCCATTTTTAAATTAATTCCCAGAGGCCATTATGCTCGTCGGTGATACTCTCTTTGATTAATTCGTATGCTGACGCTACTGTGAATCGTCTATGTGCTGTTTGTCCCTACTAGAGAGTATCTTCCATTGTGTTATCTGCATTAGTGGGGGTCTCTGCGATGTCCAGGAAAATTGAGGAGGGGAGGTAATGCTGGAACAAGTTCCACTTCGATGTGCTATCTACATTCTTAAAATCTGCAACAGAGGCATACAGAACTCTTTTGGGGATTGGGGAGGTCGCCACATAAATAAGTGGTCCCCAATCCTTTACCCAGTTAGCCATCCAGAATCAGATTCTCCTTTCATTACCTTGTTTCCATTCTAGACCTTGGCGAACTACTTGCCAAGTTGTAGATATTCCCCTGCAAATGCTCGAAGCCCCGACCGTCTCTATTGTAAGAGGGATGTAGTGCAGGTCAATGCGATATTTAGCTCTTAGAATCTGAACTCATAAAGCTTGGGGTTGTGTAATCAACGCCCAACCCAACTTAGACAATAAAACGTCATTGGAAGAGTAGATTCGTTTAATGCCCAGACGCCTCACTTTTTTGGGCTAACACACTGTTTCCCAGTTGGCTAGATGCATTTTTCTTTGCTCACCCATTAAACCCCAAACAAAATCTCGCATGAGTCTTTCCAAATCATCACAAAGCTGCCTCAGGAGTCTAATTGTTTGCATCGTATAAGTGGGCAGGGTCGCTATCACAGACTGGGTTAAGGTACCTCTTCCCATTAGAGACAGTACCCTTGCCTTGCCCTCCATCCTGCAAGTTTCTGTCGTGCATTATCAAGGAGATGTTGATACGTGTGTCTTGATGACCGCTCATGTAGCAATGGGACTCCTAGATATTTCCCCAAGCTGTTCGTACGAGATATGTGCAGGGTTTCACTGTTCTATGCTCGAGTGCTGGGGAAACATTCTTTGAGAAGAAAATTTGAGTTTTGTCAGTATTCACTTTCTAGTCAGAAGCCTGACAAAACTCTTCCAGTGTTCTTGCGATAACATGGGTTTGAGAATCTGTAGCTTCCACAAAAAGGACTAGGTCGTCTCCAAAGAATGAGATGAGATATCTGAGGCCCAGTAGGGCTCAGTTTTATCGATCTCCATAGCCCTTGTTCCACCTTTTTTGAAATAAGTTGTCCTAGTCTTTCCATGCATAGGACAAAAAGGTAGGGCGATAGCGGGTCACCTTGCCTAATACCTCATGAAGGGCTAAATGGGTCAATCATTGTGCCTTGCCACGCGACTTGCAAAGTCACCATCGACACACACTTCATGATGACCTAGATTAAATTTTCCGAAATCTCATGTCCATTAAGTATTCTGCATCAAATCCCATCGAAGCCCATCGTACGCTTTTTCGAGGTCCACCTTTATAACCAAAAATTTGGTCTTCCCTTTCTTCTTTTGCATCGAATGTATGACTTCCTGAGCGATAATAATATTATCAGTTGTTTGTC
>JANIPM010409301.1:0-12572 GCA_027478405.1 Erythroxylum cassinoides | reverse complement strand
TTAAAATTAAAATTAAAATTTAAAAACTCAATAAATGTTTTTACTAAATTTAAAAATAAAATAGAAAACATAAACCTAAACATTGAAATAAATAGTAATCTTTTTAAATTTAAAATAGTTATTATATGATGCAAAATTTGAAATAAAAGTAATGCGAAGAACCGTACACCATCCTCTTCGGGAGAGAGAACCAAATAACATCGATCTTACTTTGCAACATTATGAGAGAACCAAATCAACCCAGATGGTTTCGTCTCTGATTTAACCAGATCCTGACGATGATGTTGATCATCTTCATCCCCTCGAGACATTTTTGAGGGAGACAAAGTGTATTGAAACTAACACTTCACCAACTATGTTCTAGGAGTTGCCTTGTTATCGTTATCGTTCTTCACCCAGATCCTGCTCCATACCTGACCGAGGCGACCTAAAAGGTTAACACCCAGATTCGTCGCAGTCGCTAGCTCTTCACCCAGATCTAGCCACCCCACAAAGGTGACATATAATGTTAAGATAATAGTAGCATTCATGATGTTGGATTCCACTACTACTAACGATGGTGGGTCGCTTACTCAAGTGGAGGAGTTCCTTACTATCGTATAAAGAACTGAACCTAGAGATGGTGTTAACGTTGGTGTATCTAGAGTGTCTAAGTCATATGGGTCTTCCCCGACTGCTATTGCATGGAGTAAAAAACTTCAATTCCAGCAACACAAGGTACAATGAAGCATTACCCTGATGTCATGAAGGATGACATCATTTGTCCCCCACTTGAACCACTTGAACTCCTGCAAGCAAGGGAAAGAGCATGGTCGAATGCACTGATCGGATCATTCTAAAGCAAACATCCTATATTTCCAATTATCAAGGCCTGGGCTAGTGTACGATAGAGTAAACAAGGTTTGGAGAAAACT
This sequence comes from Erythroxylum cassinoides, assembly GCA_027478405.1. Taxonomy (NCBI): domain Eukaryota; kingdom Viridiplantae; phylum Streptophyta; class Magnoliopsida; order Malpighiales; family Erythroxylaceae; genus Erythroxylum; species Erythroxylum cassinoides. The sequence continues at coordinate 11,658 of JANIPM010409301.1, read as the reverse complement.
CTACTCACTGGTAATGGCATGATTATTTTCAAAATTGCTTCAAATGGTAATCTGAATGAGACAATTGGTATACATAAGGCTAGTTATAAAAAGAGTCAAAAATGGGCCGAACGGAGGAAAAAAGGCATCCCGAGATGTCAAAAATCGTCTCCAGTGTCGATAGGGAGGAAACATCACGCCTGAGATTGCTATAGTAGTCGCGGGTAGCGACGACACATGCCAACCGCATGGCAACACATCACTCCAGCAGTAGATGGACGGGTGTCATGTGTGGACTATAAGCGTGACCTGCGACCTGTGCTCCCAAGAGCGTGGGATGGAGGGACACGTGTCACGCATGTGCCACATTTGTCTAAAAACGTGGCACGTCAGATGGACAACATTGCACGTGTCATACAGTAGGCACACATCTGTGCGTAGGGAGCGCGTGACGTGCACTTGCCATATGCATTTGGCGCAAGCGCAGCTTTGTGCCATGCGCACTGATGTTGTGCACCACATCTGCTACAATAATTTAAAAAAACACAAAAATTTTAAATTTCCCATAAGGGTACCCTGGGGTGGGTTAGTTTCTTAGTCCGAAAAATTTATAAAGTAAAATTTTCTATTTTTGGGATTTATTACAGTAGTAATAAAATTAAAGTGTAACTCAAGGAAAAGGAATTAAGGTATTCTGAATCCAATTTCAAGTGAATTTTCATGCTTCGGACATCACATGAGGGAGATATTTCAAGTTTTTGTGACTTAGGTCTCATGTTTGATGTTCGAGATTGTGATAATCGATCGAAAAAGAAATTAAGACATTATGAAGCCATTTTTTAGTGAATTTTCATGCAACGAACTTGCCATAAGGGAGATGCATAAGGTTTTCTTGTCTCGGGTGATCGGTTCAGTGTCCGATGACGCACAACAGTCACTCTATTGAGATTTTTCTTTTATGAAAGTCTCAAATGAAGTTTTTGAGAGAATTTTTTCAGCACGAGTATATGACAATGAGACTATGCATTCGGTATTTTGCATTTATTAATGTAACATTGTCACATACCATATGTCCATAAAGAATGTGAGGATAACATAAAGATGTACCCTTTGTGTTTGCGGACTTTTTGAGTGTTGATGAGGATGTAGTCACCAAAGTGGCCTTTCGAGTCAATATTTTGAATTGTTCTGCTTACACATTAGGGGATGTCTCTAGTCTCATGTTTGGTTATTATGGTCACATGAATTGGCCTTACATGAGATTTTGAGATGTGCATTAAAATATTAGTACTCTGATCGCTTTTATATCTAATTGCATATATTATGTATTTAGCCCAAAGGTGTTTCATGATAAGTGTGATCGAATTTTCGGTAAATATACTATTTAATGGCTTTGAGTATCACTGTTATCCTACATTTGTGCTGATCTAAACATTGTCATTTAATAGTTACCTTTTTGGTCAACAATATCAATGTCTCCATTGAAACTCTGACCAGTTTCAATAGAAAGAAGTGGACAGAGTATGTATTGAATGCTATGGAGATAGCTGAGGTTGATATGGCCATATGGCAGGATAGGTCATCTCCTACATCTATGAGCTCGAGAGCTCATAAAACAACCTATGAAGCCTGAGATCGCTCTAGCAGGTTATGTCTTACAAACATTAAGAGATCCATACCTGACCATTTACTTAGTGGACTTCCGGACACAGACATAGCGAAGTAGTTTCTTGATAATGTCTCCCAAAAGTACACAGTCTCACCTAATATTGAGACAAGTGCCTTGATGAAAGAATTATTCTCTATGAGGTACATATCAAGAATGATTCATCTTCACAATAGACTGAAGATACTGAATATTACTCTTCCAGATGTCTTCATAGTTCACCAGACTCTGAATACACTCCCTCTAGAGTTTAGTAATCTGGTGATGACATATTTTTCACTGGATAAGGAATGAGACTTCAATGCTTTGATTACCCATTATGTTACTGAGGAGGAAAAACTCAAGCTTGTTACTCCTACAGCCCTGGAAGAAATTAAAGGTAAGGCCAAGATGAAGCCCGTTAAGATCAAAGGTAGAAAGACTAATGGGTGTCAAAACCGCTTTTCTGAATAAAGACCTTTATGAAGAGGTCTATATGGTACAACTTGAAGGATTTTATGATCTAAATGGAACTAACATGGTTTATGCATTAAGCAGATCAATATATGGTTTACATCAAACCTTCCGAAAGTGATACGTTACATTTGATAAGGTTTGACCTCTTTTGGCTTCATGAAAAATAAAGTTAAAAGATGCTTGTACTATGAGATCAGGGGGAGTAAAATTATCTTCCTATTATTGCATGCGGATGATATAATACTCACGTCAAATTATTTGACTATGTTGCATATGGTTTAGCAACTTTTGGTCAAGAACTTTACCATAAAGGACCTTAGTGAAACATCTTTTATCCTAGGTATTCAGATTCATCGGGAAAGATCTCAACACTTATCAAACCTCTCACAGAGTGCATATAGTGAGTATATGTTACAAAGGTTTAATACAATTAACTGTAAACCTGTCATGACACTTATCTCTCATGGTGAGAGATAATCTTTGGAACCATATCCACAGAATAAAGTAAAGAGAGAGGTTACGAGGAATGTTCCATATTATAGTACGGTTGATAGCCTGATGTATGCTTAGATAAGTACTAGGAGGGATATTGTATTTACTGTTAGACTGTTTGGTCAATATTTGGTTAACCCAAGTATAGATTATTGAAATGCAGTCAAGTGAGTGTTGAGATACTATAAGGAATCAAGGATTATAAGTTGACATATAAAAAAGTCTATAGACTAAAACTCGTTGGGAATTCATATTCAAATTAAGCTATGTGTCCCAATGATCGAAATTTCACTTAAGATTACAGTTTAAGTTTGCAGATGGTACAATGTCATGGAAGAGTGTCAAGTAGACGCAGGTGATTTCCTCGACCATGCATGCATAGTGCATACTATGGGGTTGCTTCATAGATGGTTTAGCTCAGAAACTTAATTTTTGAGTTGTCTGTAGTTGATTCAATGGCTAGACCCATTCAGTTGTACTGTGATAATCTTGTTGCTATGTTGTTTAGCAATAACACAGGATCTATGCATTTGAAGGTCAAATATTTGACCATAAAGAAGTTGATATGAAAATGTGACATTAAGATTTGGAACATTTAAAAACTAAGGAAAAGTTAGTCGATCATTTAACTAAAGGACTTCACTCACTTTTGTTTGAAATACAAGTATACAGTATGGGTGTTTTGAAGTCCTTAGACACTGTTAGTTAGAGGATCGTTATGTTTGCTCCACGTACATTTGTACATTGTACGTTTTGACGTATTATGATGGTATGATAGTTCATTAATAAAGATGATCATTGTTTATCCTCAGTAGTACGTGTTATCATACATTGTCATAATATGTATGAAAGTCTTAAGATTTGTATCAATCTTAAGCATTTAAAGGACATTTGGCATATATACAGATTGACATTGAGCCTATTTCATTTAGACACATACAATTTTATACAGATATCCACAAAGTTTGACATGACATAGGAGGATAAAGGTTTTTAATCTAATAAAGGTTCTCTAATGCAGGTTAGCATTTAGAATTAATGTTGTTTAGTATTTGGTGAGAGGAAACAAGTTTTTCTCTAATATTTTTTAGCATTTGGTGAGAGAAAACATGATTTCTTTAATGCAGTTTAGCATAAAGTTAGAGAAATCGAGACCTACAAACAAAAATAATATAATTTAGATCTTAAAGGTATCATCCTAGTTTGCCACACTCCATTTTCCCATTTATGTCAGTGAGATATTAGGTATATGTGATTGTATTGGATCTGTGTCGCACATGACAAATGTATTTGATACTTTTTGGTATCGAAAGTCTTGTAGGACGGAATGATGGACTTTTGTTATCTTTGGATCAAATGTTTTGGTTTTAAACTTAGTCTACTAATACAGTAGTGTAGCTTAAACAAGTTTTAAACTGTTTCTTAACTTGAGTCAATACCACAATTAAGTATTGTCCAAGGGGGAGATTGTTGGAAATTTTTTAACTTTTTTCATAAAATTGGACAACATTTAATTGCATTTTTTGGTTTTTCAAATAACTTATCAGTTAAGTTATGTAATTTGGTTCGGATAAAGATAATAAAGTGACCCAATAAATGATCTAAATCAATAAGTCGAAGTCCGGGTGAAAAATGAATCTCGATCAGTGTGGACCGGACCTATATCAAACCTATGATGAGGAAGCCCAATATGGAAGCTATATATAAAGATTAAGGTCTCTTACAGTTGGTCATATTATTCGTAAGCATAAGGGTTCTCTGACTTGTTAAAAGAGCTTACATTTTCATAAACTATAAAAAGACGTTGACCATATTCTGGTGAGTAGTTCCTGTGAAGATGACGGTAGATTCGCGCTCGTTTTAACTTCGAAAAGTTCGTTTGAAGTTGTAAAACTGAAATCAGATATTTTTTATGTTTCTTCGTTTATTGCCCTTCCACATTCGATGCAGGATACGTAACTAAAGTATCATTACGTGTTACCGTTCGAGGATGAAGCAACCATCAACCACCATGGTTTTGAAGAGTTGAACGACATCGTCAGAATCTATCGATCCATCATGCCATGCACGCATTTCTTTTTCTACTTCTGGAATGATTGCAAAGAACTCCCGTAGGTTATCACCTGTATCTCTGACTGCTATGTCTCTGGTATACTTTAATGTAATTTTCTCTACGACTTTCAACTCTTCTCTGTGACAGCGGAAGGGACCTATTGAAATGATTTTTGGGATATAAGCCTCCTCATTGTCTTTTGATGATGGATGGGATGCAATGACCTTCAGACATTGGTAGGTTCTGTTGCCATATATTCTCAAAGGAAGCAACCACTGAGTCAAAAGTAATTACGAGATTTCGAAGCATCTGGTGCGCCATGAATAGTGTCAAGAAAACCCAGATAAGATCAAAACGAAAAAAGCAAGGAGTAAACAAGGCGAAAGTAGGAATTCACAAAAAGATAAAAGAGCACTAGTAGTAAAGGAAAAAACAAGTTTTCTTTTGCTTCAGTTTGCAGGAAGTAATAAATAACATGAGCAATGAGCATAGACGTTCGTGAAAGGAACAAGAAAACCCTTAGAAGTTTACTTTTACTTCAGGTTGAGGAAAGTAATAATCAACTTGAGCAACGAGCATTCAGGTTCGTTTCTTGAACATTGGCTATGTTTCGTCACTTAGGATGACTACTTATTCTGTCCTTAAATAAGTTTTATTACAAAGCTTACTTTTCACCTAGTCGGCAGGAACATAGGAAGTTTCACAGAGTTGTAATAATAAAACAGAAGGTTTCACTTAAAAACTTGGCACAGGGTTAAGGAAAATGCTTAACTAAAATATAAATAATAATATATAAAATTTTCAGAAATCAACATTTTTGCCCGTACCATTAACGGGAGGAAGTTTTAGAAACTTGAATCTGCACAAGCTCAATAGGCTCTCCAAAAGAAATTTAGATCTTCCTATTCAAGGAAAGAAACTTAGAAAGTACAGTCTGTGCAATCGTCAAGCTCAGATAAGTCGAGACGAAGATTGTGATAAGCAACTCCCAATGGCGTGCTGAAATAGTTGCGGATGAACATAGCCCGCCGTTTAGCCCGTTTCCGCCTAAAGTAATCGTTAATTTTCTTACAGAGATCCACGTAACAGTAAGCCTGCAGGGAATAAACATCCTGATGGAGCTGTTTAAAGAACCGAGTAGCGTCCTCTGGATTGACACAATTTCCTATAATATCATTCTTGGATAGTATATCCACGTCTGCGACAGTGATGATAAGATCACCCAGGAATTTAGTATAAGAAGCGATTTTAGGTATGAATTTGTGAGTTAACTGCTCGTAGATAACGAGGTTCCGGATTGCAACTTGGGTTGTTTCACCAATCAGCAATTGTGGGATTTGTAGTACACCATTGATAAAAGTTATGTCCAAGCTATTTGACCTACCTTTTCTGAATTTGATGCCAGCGTACGAAAGTTGTGAAGCAGAAGGAATAGTTTGCCATGGTTTAACAAGTTCCACTTCTGGTGAGGACGAAACCAACCAATCTCTCAAGAGGTCGAGTATGTGATCGGGTTCTCTGTGAGGAAGAGTTAAAACAGGTGGAGTGGATGGGAAAATTCTGCTAAAGAAATTAAGGGCAAGTTGATTCAGAGGCTTTTCTCCAGGTTTCTTGGTGGTATTGAACAAACGTTTCAGCACCAACCAAGGTATTTGGTTCTCTAGCAATATCAGGTCATGGCGTAGGTACTCAAGCATACAATAATTATTGAAGATAGGATCATCTTCATCTCTGACTTTCTCATCGTCGAACTTCCGGAGCAGTTCGATGATGAAGCAACCATCAAGCACCATGATTATGCAGAGTTCACAGACACCGACATGATCTGTCGATCCACCATAGCTTGCACGTGTTTCGTTCTCTACTTCTTCAATGACTGCAACGACCTCCCGTAGTTTATCACCTGTACCTCTGTCTGCTATGCCTCTGGCATACTTTAACTTCATTCCCGCTGGGACTCTCAGCTCTTCTCTGTGACGGTGGAAGGGACCTATTGAAATGAATTTTGGGATGTAAGCCTCCTCATTTTGTCTTTTGAGGATGGATGGGACTCTGAAGATGCAATGACTTTGGGACATTGGTAGGTTCTGTAACCATATATTCTCAAAGGAAGCAGCCACTGAGTCAATATTAATTACGAGATTTCAAAGCATCTCATTCGCCATGAATAGTGTCAAGAACGAAAAAAGCGAGGAGCAAACAAGATGAAAGTAGGAATTCACAAAAAGATAAAAGAGCACTAGTGGGAAAGAAAAAAAACAAGAAAACCCTGCGGAGTTTAATTTTGCATCAGGTTGCAGAAAGGAATAAATAACTTTAGCAATAGGCATAGACGTTCATGAAAGGAACAAGAAAACCCTGTGAAGTTTACTTTTGCTTCAGGTTGCAGAAAGTAATAATTAACTTGGGCAAGGAATGTCGGCTATTTTTGACATTTTTCATAAAATTGGAAAATATTTAATTGTAATTTTCAGTTTTTAAATAATTTATTAGTTAAGTTACATAATTTGATTAAGATAAAGATAATAAAATGACTCAATAAATGATTTAAATCAATAGATCAAAGTAATGGTAAAAAATAGATCCCAATTAATACTTATCGGACCTATATTGGGCATGTAATGGAGAAACCTGATATAGATGTTATATATAAAGGTTAAGGTCTCATATAGTTGCTCATATCATTCGTAAACATAAGGATTCTCTGACCTATTAAAAGAGCTTACGTTTTGAGAAAACTGTAGAAAAATGTTGACCGCATTCCGATGAGCAATTCTCGTAAAGACGACAGTAGATTCACGCTCGTTTCAGCTTCAGAATGCTTATTTGAAGTTATGGAATTGAAATCAAGTATTTTCTACGTTTTTTTGTTTATTGCCTTTTTACGTTCGACCAGGATACGTAACTAAGGTCTTGTTACGTATTATACATAATATTAGAGTGGTGGCATGATCGAGTGAAGATTTTTCAGTTTTTCTCCAAAAGGTTCTCGGAGAGTTAACTTCTATTTCTCAATTTTTGATACATGAAATTGGTATACATGTGATTAGCCTTAAGAAACAGGATGAAAACGAGCCTAAGAACACGAAAATCTAACCCAAAGTTCACCGAAAATCTCCTTTTTCTAGCGAGGAAGTGTCTCACCGTCAGGCGCGTGTACAAGTGAATAGTGGTGCGGGCACGTGACGCATCTGACATGTGTGTTACACGCGCCAGACACATGGCGCAATATTGACTGGATGCGTGTCTGGCGTGTGTGTGTCGGTAGTCGCGTTTGAGCGCGTACACTTGTCCAGCATGCACCCCTCGCCAGGAGACACGGTTGACGTCTCTGTGACGTTGGTCGTTGACGTCAATAATTAAAGTCATCGGTAGCTGACGTCAACCGTAAGCAAATTTTAAAAAAAATCAGATTTCTTGTAAGAGTGCCTAGGGTATTCTGGGTCAGTTTTCAAGTCCGAGAAATTTATAAAGTGAGTTTTTCCTTTTTCCTGGATTTATTACATTAGTAATAAATTAAAGTTTAACTCCATAAAAGGAGTTAAGGTGTTCTGAAGCTGATTTCGAGTGAATTTTCATGCTTTGGACATCACGCGAGGGAGATATTTCAAGTTTTTGTGTCTCGGGTCTCATGTTCAATGTTCAGGATGATAGTCACTCAGAAAAGGAATTACGACATTCTAAAGCCATTTTTGAGTGAATTTTCATGCAACTAATTTGTTATAAGAGAGACACATAAGGTTTTCATGTCTCAGGTGGTTATTTTAGCATTCGATGACGCATGATAGTCTCTTTAATGAGATTTTTCCTTTATGAAAGTCTCAAATGAAGTTTTCAGAGAATGTCTTCAGTACTAGAGCATGACAATGAGACTGTGCATTTGTGTTTTTGCATGTATTGATATTACATTGTTACATACTATATGCCCATATAGATGAGACGATAACATAAAGATGTATCCCTTGTGTTTGTGGACCTTTTGAGTGCTGATGAGGATGTAGTCATCAAAGTGATCTTTCAAGTCAATATTTTGAATTGCTCTACTTGCATGTTGGGGGATGTCTCTGGTTTTATATTAGGTTATTCTGCTCAAAGGTGTTGGCTTTACATAAAATTTTAAAACGTGCATAAAGGCATTAGATGGAGAAATGTTGTTGCTTAAGTGATCTATTTGCCTAAAGATGGTAGTATCATGAGAGTTGATGGTTTGTACTCCGACCGCTTTTATATGGAAGTCTAATTGCATATATTATGTATTAAGCTCAAAGATGTTTCATAATATGTGTAATCGGATTCTTGGTACGTATACTATTTAATGGCTTTCAGTATCGTTGTTATCTTACATTTGTGTTTATTTAAACATTGTCATTTTGCAGTTACCTTCGGTCAACAATATTAATGTCACCGTTGAATCACTAGTTTCAATACGAAGAAGTGGACAGATGATGTATTGAAAGTTATGGAGACAACTGAAATTGATGTGGCCATATGGACAGATAAGCCATCTCCACCTACATCTATGAGCTCTCGAGAGCTCATAAAGTAGCTTATGCAGCCTGGGATCAGTCTAACAGATTATGTCTTATGACCATTAAAAGATTTATACCTGACCATCTGCTTAATGGACTTTCGGACACAAACATAGCGAAGAAATTTCTTGGTAATGTCTCCCAAACGTACACGGTCTCACCTAATGTTGAGATAAGTGCCTTGATGAAAGAATTATTCTTTACGAGGTATATGGAAGAAGGGGGAGTGATGGAGTACATATCAAGAATGATCCATCTTCACAGTAGACTGAAAATGCTAAATATTCATCTTCCTGATGTCTTCATAGTTCACCATATTCTGAATATACTCCCTCTAGAGTTTAGTAATCTGGTGATGACATATTATTCGCTGGATGAGGAATGGGACTTCAATGCTTTGATTACTTATTGTGTTGCTGAGGAGGAAAAACTCAAGCTTGCTACTCCTACAACCCTCTAAGTAGCTACAGGGAAGGCAAAAATAAAGTCAGCTAAGTTCAAAGGTAGAAAGTCTAAATCTTCTCTACATACTGATGCTAGTCAATCAAATGTTGGTAAAGGTCTTACGGAGATAAAGAAGCCAACAATATAAAACCGAGAAGGAAAGATTAAGACTATCAGGTAACTCTTTGGCTTATCAATTTATAAATATAATTTTGTGATAGTCGCATTAAGTACTTGGTGACTAGATAGTGGAGCATCTGATCATGATGCTTCCTCCATGTAGGGGTTCATATCCAGGATAGAGCCAAATAAAGGGAAAAAGGAACTGATGGTTGACAGCAATGAATAAGCAAATGTAATATCTATAGGGAATGTAGATACCGATCCTTGCTGCAAGGTTCATTTAGGATTTACACGACACATTTTATATGTGATCTTTGTATCAATTTTGGACAAGGAAGGTTAACGTTTTGTATTTAATGCTTCTGTTGTACAATTGATTTTTAATGCAATATATAATGGTACAACTTTCTTTTCATATGGTTTATATAAAATGTGTCTTATCCCCAATTAGATATATGTTTCTTCGTATCTTGCTAAACAAGTCAAGAAGGAAAAACCCTAATGAATGACAAGTCATACATAGTGTGGCATAAAAGTTTAAGCCACATTTTTAAAGCTAAGGTTGAGAGATTGATTAAGGAAAGCATTCTCTCAATTTAAGATTATGATGATCTGAAAACATGTGTTGACTGTTACAAGAGTATGTTGACTAATAAGAAAAATGGATCAACTCGTGTTTCTAGCTTGTTAGGTCTGATACATACGGATATCAGGAGACCTTATACAGTTGCACTATGCAATTTTAAATGTATTTTGACATTTGTTGATGATTATTTCTATTATAGTTTATGTGTTCTTGCTTAAAGATTGAAAGTTAAGATCCAATTGGAAAAATCCATCCAGAAAGTCAGATATAACTATGGAGGAGAGCATCATAGCAAAAATGGTGTTTCAGGATATGAAAAGGTTCGTTTGCCAAATATATAGAATCAATTAGAATAGTGACTTAGATCACTATATTGGGTAGTCTTGACCAAAATGGTATGCTACCGAAAGACATAACTACACCCTAAAGGACATGAAGAATTCAATACAGAACAAGACCAATCTACCTAATTATCTAGAAGTGTGGAAATCCAGCCTTGCACACATTTGTGTATGGGGTTGCCTGCTATGGTAGTATATCATCCTTATAAAGACAAATTGCATGCTCATTCTGCTCATTGCTATTTAATCGGATATCTTGACCACTCTAAAAGTTACAAATTTTACTATAGAGAAGGAGGGATTAGAATAGTGGAATCACAAATAGCTAAGTTTTTAAAATACGGTGTCTATGATGATGGTGGGCCCTTCAGATGATAGCAGGGTGGATACTACATTTATTATGTACCCGCTACTCATACAGTTAGATCCAATGGATCTAGGTCTTAGTACTGTTCCTGTACAGAAATAGGAACCCATACCTGTACATATAGTGGTTCCTGAGGGTACAAGATCTAATGTAGTTGCGTAGATCCACTAAAGTGAGACGACCTGCTATCCCATTTGATTGCATAGTCTATTTGGTGAACAAGACTATGATATCAGACATGTTACAAATCCAGTTGCTTTTATAAAAGCCGATTCTCGACCTAATGCGAGTTTATGGTGGGATGTAATGGCTGATGCGATGCAAGTTATGAAGCATAGTAAGGTCTAGGAGCTAGTTGATTTACAGCGGAACTGTAAACCTGTCAGTTGTAAATGAGTTTCAAGACCTAAAGGACTTCAGGATAAAGTTAAGCGGTTTAGGGTTTGCTCAGTTGCCTGATGATTCACTCAAGGAGAAAGGTAGACTTTGATGTTACCTTTTCTCCCGTATCCTCGTAGGATACATTTTGAGTAATTATGACAATTGTAGCTCATGATGATATAGAGTTACATCAGATAGTTGTCAAAACGACTCTCCTAAATAAAGACCTTTAAAAAGTGGT
>JANIPM010409245.1:0-12576 GCA_027478405.1 Erythroxylum cassinoides | reverse complement strand
TTCGCTAAAATCTCAATACAAAGTTTTGACCCAAAACAAAGTAATGAAATTAAATCCGAAATCAACACAATATCAATTGCCAAACATTAATCCAGTCACAAAATATTCCAATCTAAAAATATAATCAAAACGCAACTCCAAATAATTAAATAGTAAGATCTATGAATTACTAAATAATTAAGTGGACAGAAGATAAATGTAGTTTAACTCCCCTATAAAAACGCCAAGCTCCTGCCTTTGCCATTGAACCGAAGGATTATGATGAACTAGCCACAAAAAGTCATTGAAGTTGCTGCCGACGTTGAAATCCGGTGATTAGCCATGAAAATATAAAATTTGCGATGTTTTTCTTCTCTGCAGACCACGTACTCCACAGCCAATACCCCCTTGTTGTGACAATTTAATTTACCTCCAAACCTTCTCAGCCTAAACGTCGCGCACACCCAGCACTCCAGCAGATGTCCGCGTCTCTGCCAACAGCTCCTCTGCGAACAGCTCCTCCCTTGTTATTTCACCTGTTAAGCTCACAAGACCACGCCTAAGGCAGCAACCAAATAAAGCCATAAAGACTAATTTTAGTGACAAAAACTCATCCAATTGGTATGAAAATATATATGAACAAGTGAGTTTGTCAAACTTGAAACATGGCTGACGAATACGGAACGGGTATTGGAACAAATGGAATGTGAAGATGATGAGAAGATGGAATATGTTGCAAGCTTGTCACAGGGAGATGTCCTGCATTGGTGGGAAAGTGCACCAGGGAGTCAGATAAAGCCCCTAGTATTGGCGTGGAAGGATTTCATAGCTGCTTATAGGAAGAAGTATTTGCCTGAGGTGTATATCCAACCGAAGTAGAGGGAGTTTTTGAGTCTCACCCAGTGGGATATAACTGTGAGTGAATACGAGCACAAATTCATGCAATTGGCCTGATAGAAAAAGTGGTGGTGTAGAATTTCTATGACTTCTAACAGTTACTTGAAGCCGCGTTAAGGGTTAATAATGTGGAGAATATAAAGAGTGCTATGAACAGAAAAAAGAAAAGGGAGAGAACAATTCAGGAGAGAAGGTGGTGCTGCTATGTCAAAGAGGAGTGCCAAGACTTTCCCTGTACAGTCTGAGAAAGGAGCAGTGGTGCAAGCAGGTCCAAATAGATGAGAACTATTTCACATCAAGCCTCAATGGTGAATGGCAGTAGAAGGGGAGAGGGGTATAAACCACCCATTCACAAATGTGACCATTGCGGTAAATTCCATAAAGGGGAGTGCTATAGATTGACGAGAGCTTGTTTCAACTATGGAGAAAAAGGGCACATGGCTAGAGAGTGCCCGCAATATTCCAAACGAGAGGAAAATCAGATGCAATTTTCAAAAAGGGTTGAGACTGTGGGACACAAGACTGCAACTGAAGTGGGAAGTTCTGAGGTAGCTAAGAAAGTGAATCCTTTAAGAAGATCAAGGTGCAAGCACCATCTAGGGTATTTGCAATGACGAGGGAGGACATAGAGACAGCTCCAAAGGTTGTGACTGGTATGGTTAAATTATTTGATGATGATATTATTGTTTTGATTGACCCCAGATGTACTCATTCATTTGTTTCGTCAAGTAAAACTAAGCATGGTAAAATTTTGAGCCTATTAGATAGTCCTTTAATTGTTAGTACCCCTGTTGGTTAGTATGTTATCATTAGTCAAGTTTATAGAGATTTTGAAATGTACATGGGTGGAGATCAATTAGTGGTGGATTTAATGCCATTGAAGATGGGAGGATTAGATGTGATTTTGGGCATGGATACGTTAGAAAAATATAATGCTAGTTTAGATTGCAATCAAAAGATAGTAGAGTTTAAGTTGGATGAACGTAGAAATGTGGTGTTTATGGGAGTAAGGAAAGTAAACCCACCTAGAGTTATTTCAGCTTAACAGCAGAGAAGATGATGAGGAAAGGATGTGAGATATTCTTGGCATATGCGGTGGACACAAAGGTAGATGGAGGAAAGCTAGAAGATATTCCAGTAGTCCTGGAATTTCCTGATGTCTTTCCAAAGGAATTATCAAGACTACCTCCACTTAGGAAAAATGAGTTTCCCATAGTACTTCTTATAGGAACAACACCGATATCAATTCTGCCTTATAGAATGGCTCCGGTAGAACTGAAATAGAAGAGTTGTTGGAGAAATGGTATATTAGGCCTAGCTCTGCACCTTGGGGAGCTCCATTTCTTTTTGTGAAAAAGAAATATGGATCCTTGACAATGTGTGAGGATTACAGGAAGCTTAATCATGTCACTGATAAGAATAGATATCCTCTTCCATATATAGATTATTTGTTTGATTAATTACAAGGGGAAAAAGTCTTCTCCAAGATAGATTTGAGATCAGGTTATCACCAATTGAGAATAAAAGAGTCTGATGTGTCAAAGACTATTTTTATAATATGATATGGGCATTTTAAGTTCTTGGTCATACCCTTTGGATTAACGAATGTCCTTGTAGTTTTCATAGACTTAATGAATAGAGTCTTTAAGCCTTTCTTAGACCAATTTATCATAGTCTTTATTAAAGATACATTGGTTTATTCCAAGAGTGACAAGGAGCATGAGGAACATTTAAGGATTGCTTTGGAGACACTGAAAAAGAAAGAGTTGTACACCAAATTCGATAAATGTAAATTTTGGATGAGGAAAGTGGTGTTTCTTACACATGTAATTTCAGATAAAGGAGTATATGTGGATCCAAAAAAATAGAAGTTGTAGTTAAATGGGAAGCACCTAAGAATATAACAAAAGTGAGGAGTTTCTTGGATTTAGCTAGCTATTCTAGAAGGTTTGTAGAAGGCTTTTCTATGATAGCAGCCCTACTCACCAATTGACTAGGAAAAATCATAAATTTGTGTGGACAGAAGAATGATAGAAAAGCTTTGAGGAATTGAAGAATAGGCTCACAACTGCACCAATTTTGACTTTGCCTTCTGTTAGTGATGGGTATATAGTATATAGTAATGCCTAGAGAAAGGAATTGGGGTGTGTGTTGATGCAGGGAGATAAAGTGATTGCTTATGCTTTTAGGTAAGTAAAACCCTATGAGATGAATTATCCCACATATGACTGGGAGTTGGTTGCCATAATTTTTGCATTGAAAATATGGAGACATTACTTATATGGAGTCATTACCAAGGTATTTACAAACCACAAGAGTCTTAAATATTTGATGAGCCAAAAAGAGTTAAATCTAAGACAAAGAACGTGGTTAGAACTATTGAAGGATTATGATTTGATGATAGATTACCACCCAAGAAATGCTAATATGGTGGCGGATGCATTGAGTTAAAAATCTACTATGGCATATGTGGAGACATTATACCTTACTTTGTTGAATGAATTGGCCAAACTAAAGGTGACATTGAGGCAAGCTGAATCTGGTTGTATATTAGCTAATTTTAGAATAAGACCAGTGTTTAATGAGAAGATTAAAGAATTGCAAGAACAAGATGAGTACTTGAGCAATCTTAGAGAAGAAGTTAAAAATGATAAGTCCTCTGAAATAGAGATAAGAGAAGATGGATTGATAGTGGTAGGTAATAGATTTTGCATTCCAGACATGCAAGAGTTAAAGGATGAAATTCTTGATGAGACACACAATGCTCCATATGTAATAAATCCAGGAAGTACAAAAATGTATAGAGATATGAAAGAGCACTTCTGGTAGAAAGGAATGAGGAAAGATGTTGCAGAGTATGTTAGAAAATGTTTAATATGCTAGCAAGTTAACGAAGACAATCAAGCACCTACTGGCAAGCTTAAACCTTTGCCTATTCCTTGGAGAATATCACAATGGATTTCTTGATAAGATTGTCAAGGACGAATAGGAAACATGCCGCAATATGGGTGATTATCGATAGGCTAACTAAGTCAACACAGTTCTTGCCAATTAGACAGACAGATTATTTGAATGCATTGGACAAGAAATACATAGATGAAATAATTAGACTTCATAGGATTCCAAGTTCTATAATCTCAAATAGAGATCTTAGATTTACCTCCAGATTCTGGGAAAGCATACAAGAGGTTTTGGGAATCAAGTTGCATTTTAGCACAGCTTTCCATCCAGAGACTGATAGTTAATTAGAGAGGATAATATGAACATTGGATCAAAGCATCATAGGATGATCATCTGCCTTTAGTTGAATTTGCTTACAATAATTCCTACCACTCAGGAATTGAAATGGCACCTTATGAAGTCTTGTATAGTAGGAGGTGTAGAACTCCTATTTGCTAGGATGAGGAAGGTGAAAGGAGACTTATAAGGCCTGAGTTGGTATAAGTTACAGTTGACAAGATTAAATTGGTGAAGCAGAGACTCAAGGTAGCTCAAGACATAATGAAGAGCTATATGGATACACATAGAAAAGAGATGAAATTTAAAGTTGGAGAAAAAGTGTTTTTTAGAGCCTCTCTATAGAAAGGAGTCTTAAGGTTTGTTAAAAAGGGCAAGCTCAATCCAAAATACATAGGCCCTTATCAGATTATTGAGAAGATTGGGTCGCTAGCCTACAAGCTAGCCCTGCCATCAGAATTATCTAAGATTCACAACGTCTTCCATGTATCAATGTTAAGAAGATATAGATCAGATCCCTCAAACATAGGCCAACCTTCAAAAGTTTAATTAAGGGAGGATTTGACTTATGAGGAACAACCAGTAGAGATTCTAGATACAAAGGAAAAGGCCCTGAGAAACAAGATTGTGAAGCTAGTTAAGGTCTTATGGAAGAACCATGTAGCAACATGGGAACTGTTGGAAGCCTTGAAGGAGAAGTATCCACAGGTTTTTTCAGGCTCAGGTAAGAATTTTGAGGATGAAATTCTTTATTTTATTATTTATTTTTCCTAGAATTTAGTCCATTAATTTAGCAAGCATGAATAGAAATTAGAGTTATTAAATAGAGATGTTAGTATTAAGTTAGTATAATGGCCATAAGAGACAAAAGGGACAAAATAGACATTTCATTAAAAGAAGAGCAAAATTGGAAGAACAAAGGAAATGAGGGGTAATTTTGGAAAAACAAGACCAAAATGGAGTCTTGAATAAGAAAGAAGGGAGAAAATCATGAGAAGAGAGAAAGAACTGAGAAAAAAACGTGGGAAAGAAGAGAAAAGAAGAGAAAATCGTGGAGAAGAAAGAAAGAGAAGGAGAAAGAAGAAGGAAGGAAGAAGAATCAACTTGTTTCAGGTAAGCTTCATCTTTTCTTCTTACTTGGGTAGAAAAACAAAAGGGATTAGAGAAAGAATGGGATTTTAGGTTGAGAAAAAGGGAGAAAGATGAGAACCATGAAACCCTAGTTGGATGTTTATGGATTTCTAAACTAGGTTTGAGTTTTCTAACTTAGACAAACTATAGGTAAGTTAAGTTTAATCACAATTTTATCATTTTTGATTATTAAAGCTTTATGAGTTTTCCATTTGAATGTTGGTTTGAATGGAAAATATGTTTGCTTGAAGGAAACCAAGAAAACCTAAGGCAGGAGTAAGAGGAAGGGTAATCTTGAATTTGGATTGACAAGAAATTAGGTAGGTGATATATTTATGGTTATTGTTATAATGGGTAACTTCTTGTTTGCTTGTATGATTAATTGTTTGTCTTGAATTATTATGATTATTGAGAAAATGCACGATGATTTATTACCATGTTATGCATTAAATGATGTTATGATATTTTGTATGAATTGAAAGACGAAAAAACATAAGAAATATGAAAGTATAATCATATGATGAAATGAGTTGGGCATAAGAATTTGCTTGTGTTTGGGCTAGAGAGAAACTATTTCATTCGTTACGTGCACATTGACCCAAAGCCTTCTCCCAGCTGCCCGCTTGTGGCATATAAGCTCCTACGAAACAGACTCATTTTGTTCATAGTGTAAACTTCGATTTCTCCGCTTGTGGCATATGAGCTCCTCGAGCCATTATGTTTGTGAATTGCATTTGATTTGTTGAACATGATGCATAATGGAGTGTTATGTTGATGATTATATCTTTCATGATATGGTTTATATGATAATATCATGAATTATGAGTTTTGAGATAGAACTGTAGATAACATAATTGCTTGAATGGAATGTGATATATGTATAGCTATATACATTCATACATATATAGATATATACATACATACCTACACACACATATATATATATACACATATATACATATATATATATGTATGTATGTATATATATACACATATATACATATATATATATATATAAATGCTTGATGTGTGTCTCATTATCACTAGCTATAAACATATTAGCCACTGAGCTTAGTAGCTCAACCCGTTATTTTTCACTCTTCAGGTGCAAAACGAGAAGACCGTTGATCCTTGCAAAGTTTGGCAACTCCAAGAATAGAGATTTTTATGACTAAGTTAGTAACTACATTTTGGATAGCTTTATAAGCATATCAAACATGAGCATCCATTTGTATTTTGTATTTTGTATTAAGCCAATGGCATGGTTTTTGATATGTAACTAAAGTTGTTCGAACTCTTTTGTTTTAGTAATGAGATCAAGATTTGAAGAAGATCTTTTGTGTATGTTCATATTTATACTCTTGGTTGAGTTGTTAAATGGTTGGTGGAAATTGTATGTATGTTAGGGTTGGATTGTTGGGATCTGGGTTGCATATTTGAAGGTTTCGTCACGGAGAAGCTAAACTTTGGCTGTATTGAACCTTTCCTGAAAGGTATTTTTGGCTCAATTTCGAGACTTCGTCGTGGCATACTTTTCTTGAAGGATGCGTTTGCTTGATCTTAAGACTTCACTGCGACGAAGCCAGACTTTTGTTGCGGTGTATTTTTCCCGCTTGATCTCGAAACTTCACTGTGACGAAGTCAGACATTCGTCGCAACGAACTTTTCCTAAAGGGTCCATGGAAATGATTCCATAGTTTCACCGCAGCGAACCTGCTAAAGTTGACACTGAAATCTTCTTACCAATTGAACGCTTTCAACTTTCCTCTTGCATGACCTCCATCGAACTGTCTCAATTTGTCACATCAGGATTGGGAACGAGACCCGGGCCCAACACTTAGTTAATCACCTTGGTAGAGAAAAGACTCTTGAAGAGGTGAGAAAGAGAAACTATTGGTTGAAGATTAAAAGAGACATTGTTAATATTGTGGAGAGGTGCCAAGTTTGTCAAGCTTATAAAGGACATGCTTTAAATGCTACTTTGTACATATTATTGTCAGTTCCTAATGTTATTTAAGATGATTTGTCCATGGATTTCATATTAGGTCTTCTAATAAAACAAAGAGGTATAGATTCTAATTTTTTAGTTGTGGATAGGTTTTCTAAAATGACACAATTTATCCCTTGTAAGAAGATGGCAAATGTTACAGAGGTTGCCAAGCTATTTTTTAGAGAAGTGGTACGAATCTATAATATTCCTAAATCCATTACTTATGATCATGGCACAAGTTTTTGAGTCACATTTGGAGGACCTTGTAGGGATTATTTGATTCTTATCTCAAGTATACTAGTACTACAGACATACAAAACAATGGCCAAACGGAGGAAGTGAATGGGACTTTGAGTAATTTGATAAGATGCATATACAGTGACAAACCAAAAAGTTGGAATTTCTCAATTACATGAGATGAATTTTCCAACAACAATGTAGCCTATAGTGTCATTGGTTGATTGCTATTTTCTGTGATTTACCCCAAAGTATCTAATATGCTCTTGATTTTGTTAAATTGACTAAATCTTTTAACCTTTCTCCTAGTGTTGCAAAGTTAGATGAAAACGCATAAGAGATTTAAGTAAAGGTTTTAAAAACAAAGAATGAAAGAGCTCATGATAAGGTTGATACATATATGAGGGCTTAAGTGTTTAATGTTGGAGATGAAGCTATGGTTTTCTTAAGTAAGAATCAAACTGCTGGAGGTCATCATAAACTACAACAAAAGAAGTATGGTTTGTTCATAATTAAAGGAAAAAATCAATGATAATGCCTATGTTATTGAACTACGTTTATGGATGGGTAATATAATGTTGTTGAATCTTTTATGTTACTTTCATGATTTAAAGCTTGAATATGTTGTGGTTGAGTTCTTTGATAAGTGGGGGTGAATGATGAGACATTTGAATTATTAGATAGGATGGGATATTCACTAGCAAGCAATCTTGCTTTATTCAACATTCCTCTCTACATTCCTTTCTTTTTAGGCAGGACAGTATATTGACCAACACATGATCATGCCTTATCCAATATTCTTATCTGCATTTCTTTCAGAGTAAACAAAATAAAATATTGACTAGTACGTGATCACGCCTTATCTACTTTGTGAGAGTTTTGAATAATTTCCTACTTTGTTTTATTTGTTTATTATTTCAATCTTAATCTCTTTGATTTCTTTCCTACTTTATCTAGAAACTTTTCTAAAATAAATTTGAATTTCCTATTTATTTTAGAAGTTTTCTTAAGATAAATTAAAGTTTCCTATTTTTTCAGAAGTCTTCTAAAGATGAATTAGAGTTTTCTATTTTTTAAAATTCTTCCTAAGATGAATTAGAGTTTAAGTACATCTATTTAATTAAAGAGATTAACATAACTTTCTATTAAAAAAATGTATTTCCTCTTTGAGAATTTTTATTCACAATTCTTGGATTAAAATTTTGTTTGTTTTCACTATGTCAAGTCAATGTCGTAAAATTGGTTTGAGATTATCATATTTTAAGTCATTATAACATACTCACTTTTTAATAGAGTATTTTTATCATCTTTTTTAATTAATTTTATTATTAATTTTATAATTAAATTCTTTTTGTTAACCTTATTAATAAAAAACATAAATATGATATGTCATGTAAGTATCATAATAGCGTGATATAAATATATAAAATATTAGTATAAGTCTTACAAATATTATATATGTGTGGCAAGTCATTATAATGTTAATATAGTATTAGACGTCTTGTTAATATTTTTAATCAATTTATTTACACTGCTATATATGTTATTAATAATTCTTCTTATTTGAATTTGAAATATTTGATAAAAAACTATTAACAATAGGAAGAATTCATAAATAAAAGAGTTGCTAAAATTAATCTAGTTATCATTCTTTATTAGTTTGGATGATTTCGGATATCATAATTATGCTGAAAGTAACAATAAGGATTAATTAATCATATGATAATAAGTATCGCTATATTAGTAAGTGTAAATTATAAGTTAACTTATCTCAATTTTGTCACTTATCTTTAAACATTTCATTTCACTTTCACTGCATATGTTATCAGTTTATTATGATTTAAATATTAATAGATTAAATGTGATAGAAATACATTTTTTTAAAGAACAATGTTGGATTATGAATATGCTACTAATAAACTTAATTATTTGAATGTAATATTTGAAAGTGATTATTTTCCCTTAAGAGTGATTTTTATGAAGAGTATCTAATCTCCTCTTGATCTTGTTAAATTGACTAAATCTTCTATCATTTCTCTTAGTGTTACAAAGTTAGACAGAAAAGCACAAGAGATATATGTAAAGGTAAAAAAAATTGAAAGAGCTCATGAGAAGGTAGATCCATATATGAGACCTTAAGTGTTTAATGTTAGAGATGAAGCTATGGTTTTCTTACGCAAAAATCAAACTGTTGGAGGTCATCATAAACTAGAATAATAGAATTGTGATTTGTTCATAATTAAAAGAAAAATCAATGACAATGCCTATGTTACTGAACTACCTTTACAGATGGGTAATATAATTTTGATCTTTTATGTTACTTTATGATACAGAGCTTGAATATGTTGTGGTTGAGTTCTTTGATGAATGGGGGTGAATGATAAGACATTTGAATTATTGGACAAAATTGGGATATTCACTAGCAAGCAATCTTGCCTTATCCAGCATTCCTCTCTACATTCCTTTCTTTCTAGGCAGGACGAAATATTGACCAACACATAATCATGCCTTATCCAACATTCTTATCTGGATTTCTTTTAGATTGAACAAAAGGAAATATTGACTAGTACGTGATCATGTCTTATCTATTTTATGAGAGTTTTGAATAATTTCCTACTTTGTTTTATTTTTTTCTTATTTCAAACTTTACTTAATCTCTTTGATTTGTTTCCTATTTTGTCTAGAAAATTTTTAAAATAAATTATAATTTCCTATTTATTTTGGAAGTTTTCTTAAAATAAATTAAAATTTCCTATTTCTTTCAGAAGTCTTCTTAAGATGAATTAATGTTGTCTATTTTTTTAAATTCTTCCTAAGATGAATTATAGTTTAAGTAAACCTATTTAAACAACTTTTTAAAGAGATTAACATAACTTTATATCAATAAAATGTATTTTCTCTTTGAGAATTTTTATTCACAATTCTTGGATTCCAATACTTATTCACAATAAGTATACCGAAAGTAACAATAAGGATTAATTAATCTTATGATAATAAGTATTGCTATATTAATGAGTGTAAATTATAAGTTAACTTATCTCAATTTTGTCACTCATCTTTAAACATTTCATTTCACTTTCACCGCACATGTTATCAGTGTATCAAGATTTAAATATTAATAGATTAAATGTGATAGAAATATGTTTTTTAAAGAACAATGTTGGATTATGAATATGCTACTAATAAACTTAATTATTTGAAAGTGATTATGTTCCCTTAAGAGTGATTTTTATGAAGAGGGTGAGCCTTATTCCTTTGTGATCAAAATGTCACACGTTTGAGCAAGACTATATACAATTGATGTGCCTCCCCAACCCTCACAAAATGGGGAGTCTTGTTTACTGAGGTTGTTGTTGTAATAGTGATTTTTATGAAAGTAGATCTAATGTTGAAAAATAAAAGATGTTAATTTCATATTCAAAACCTCATATTTACTAGTAACAATTTATGATTATATGTATTTAATAACATCTATAAGTTCATGATTGTTTTATATGTATAATTTACATCCACTAATATAATGTTATTTTTCTGTTGTATGATTTAT
This sequence comes from Erythroxylum cassinoides, assembly GCA_027478405.1. Classification (NCBI taxonomy): domain Eukaryota; kingdom Viridiplantae; phylum Streptophyta; class Magnoliopsida; order Malpighiales; family Erythroxylaceae; genus Erythroxylum; species Erythroxylum cassinoides. The sequence continues at coordinate 1,558 of JANIPM010409245.1, read as the reverse complement.
TGATATTTATTTTTAAGTATACCTCTAATATTTGAAATTATACAAAATGATAAGACAATAAGTAATTGGATTGATTCGATAATTTATCATTTAACTCTTTCTATTATTAATAATTTTCTAATCAAATAAGATTACTTATTAATGATACATGTATGTCAATTTTGTAGGACCTAAATTATTTCGTGTGTCACTATATGTTAATGTATCTGATACTGTCACATCATCATTTCGTTAACATAACATGTAACATTTGTGTTTCCATTAACAAAAAGGAATTAATTAAAATTGTTAATGTTCAAAAACGTAATGAAAAAATTGTAAAAATACTCTATTAATAGGGCATTTGGTTCACCTGTTAGAATAGATAAGGAATGAAATGGTGATTCATTAAGAGTATAATAGATGAGGAATGAAATGGAATAAGTATTATTTAGTTTTGGTTTTAATAATAATAATAATAATAATAGTAATAATAAGTTGTTGTTGTTGTTGTTGTTATTATTATTATTATTATAACTAAGTAATTATGTTAATTCTTTAAGGATATTTTTGTCCAACATATCCTCAATTTTATTTTCAACCACTTGGAATAAACTTATAATAGATAAAAATAAAGAGGGGTGACGGGTTTACTTATTCCCTAAACTCAAAGAATAAGTAACCTCTTGGATTATATATTATGTAACAAGGGAATAACTTATATTTTTTAACTTATATATTAATTAAAATACATTAAACCCCTATATTTTTTAACTTTATTTTATTATGCCTTCTACTTCAAAAATAAAAATTATTTTAAGCATGAATTACATTTTTATTGTTAATAAATAAAAAAGAAAAAATTACTAAAAGTATGATTATCTTCACAACATGACCTTAATTTATGAACAAAATTAAAAAAGATAATTTATTTATGAAACAAAATATTAAAAAAGAAATAATTAATGGTAATAAAATAAAATATCACCATTTTTACATTTCCCTTTTGCTCTATAAAACTATAAATACAAAATATAAAAATCGGTAGGTAACAGATAGGAATGGCAAATGTGACCCGATCTGGTTGATCGAGCCACGGGTTGGCCAATGGGCCGAGATTGCTTGACCTTGCTGGGTCATGATCTGGGTCGTGCTGAGATAGTCGTTTTAATTTTTTATAAATCATAAAGTGGGGTCGGGTCGGGCCGACCTGCCTATAGCTCGTCAAGCTGGGGGTCAGGTCATAGGCCAATAACCCATGGTTTGATAGGGTCATGGTCTAGGCAGCCTCGGGCCTATCGGGCCACAGGCTAATCAGCCAGTGGGTTGGGTCAGGCCAAGAGTGACTAGAGCTTAGCTCGACCCATTTCATTCCTAGCATAGGAATGAGTTAGAAAAATATACAAAGAGCCTAAAAAGATAATTTATAGTTTTATAGAGCAAAAGGGAAACATACGAATGGCGATATTTTATTTTATTATTGTTAATTATTTCTTTTTTAATTTTGTTTCATAATTTTTTTAATTTTTTCATAAATTAACGGTCATGAAGAACAATTGTGAAGACAATGATATTTTTA
>JANIPM010409220.1:0-12580 GCA_027478405.1 Erythroxylum cassinoides | reverse complement strand
TAGTTTCTTTTCCTTTTTTCTTTCTTCTCTCCATCGAAGCCATTCTTCTCCTCTATTCTTTCTTCTTCTTTTCATTTTAACTTAACAAAATCATGCTTCTCCTTCTCCTTATACGAAGCCCACATGCCAAAATTTCAAAATTACCATTAATGAATGCAAAATGACCCATTTGCCCTTCCTTAAAAGCCTTATAACTTAAAACCTTTAATTGATCTTCCGATTTTGCCCTTTATGCATTTCTTAACACCTTAATTCAATTTAATCCAATCAACCTATGCCATATGATCTTACTCAAATTAATATGCTAATTATTCACATCAACATGCTAATTAATTCCTCAAAAATCATAAAATAAAACAAAGTCTCAAAATGACATTAAATTATGATTTGCTTAGGACATTTTTCTAATCATCAAATTGAAGGAATTTGCTAAAACTTCCTTCTAGAGAAATGTTCCTCATTTTCTCAATTTTATAATGACACCAAAATCATTTAATTTGGTGCACTACTCCAAAAGTTATACTCCAAACATTTTGGACTTTTCTTATGCTTAAACAATTTCCTGCGATTTACATCCATCCGAAAATTGATATTCTTAAAGACTAAATTGAAACACGAGTCCTTCAGAACATTTGTATCCCTATTTCTCTAGTTTAATCCAAATTAAGAATCACCTCATTTGGATGACTAGAACAAAAGTTACGGCCAAAATACTTTCAGCTCTTACTAATCCAAGACTGAACACTAATCCCAACTTCAATTCAGAAATTGAAAGTCTTAGGGGCTAAATTGAAATTCAATGCCTTCATATGACTTGTAACTCCATGTCTCTAGTTTAGTTTTCAACAAGAATCAACTCAATTGGATCTCCACAGACCAAGAATTTACCAAATTACTAAACCATGTTTAGAAACTTTCCCAACTCACTTTGACTAAATCAATCATCCTTAATTTATTCTTAAAAATCCACAATTTTCCATGGACAGATAGAGAGATGTCTTAGGAATCTAACGCTTTGAAAATCAAGTCAATCGGATGTCGAACGGAAAAGATATAGCCAAAAGAGTGAAGTGTATTCAAAAAATAATCTTCCTTAAACAAAATGGCAAGTGGAGGACCGATCGCCACATTCTGGCGGACTGATCTCCACATTCGGGCAGACCGATCGCCACATTCTGACGGACCGATCACCACATTCTGGTAGATCGATCGCCACATTTTGACGGACCTGCGACCCCTTTGTTTTTCTTCACCAACATCTCAATTTCTAAACTCCATAACTTTTGATTCAAAACTCCAAAATTTACAAACGTTATGTCAATAGAAAGTTAAAAGGAAGCTCTACAACTTCCATGAAGAACTTAGAAATCAAATCCATCTCTAAAGGGGTCAAAATCCCACTCAAAATTTCTGTCCACTAATGATCATGCCAAATAGTAATAAAAAATTCTAAAAAATCATAACTTCCTATTCCATGATCCAAAATTTCCATACTTTACATCAATGGAAAGATCAAAACATAATCTAAATCTTTCATGAAGCCTTAAAGGCAATTTCAACTTCTAACTAGGTCAATGTTTCAATCAAAATTTCTACCCTGTTAAAAATCACCTAAACAATATCCAAACTTCAGACATTCACACCTTTCAATTCCCACATCTAAAAACTGCATACTTTATAGCGTCGGAAAGATTGAAAGACAAGCTACAACTTTCATGTAGATCACTTTCTCATTTCAAACCAAATTAGTACAAAATTGGCCTCAAAGCACAGTACACACAAATTACACTTATGAGCATTTTCCAAATACAACACAAAATACACTTAAATTCAAATGATTATAACTTTCAATCCCGATATCAAAAAAATGTCATATTTCATAGCGATAGAAAGCTCTCAACAGAAGCTACAAGTTGCATGAAGATTATTTTATCAAATTCTGCCTAATTTAACCCAGAAAAATTCACAAAATTTCAGATCCAAATTGTCATTTTCTGCTACTATTCATCCTCAAAATATCAGATTTTCAATTCTCCAAAATCTAACACTTTCATTATTCATTTCTTGCTTTTCCATTCCATTTAAAACAGTTCATTCACTATCAATTCCATTTAAACTCAAAACACCATTTTATACCATAATTAATCATAAACATCAATAACAAAATGCCTGTTTGGTTCAGCTTTTGGAAGATCTAAAAGCACTTTTATCTACTGCAAAAGTTGTTTTAAGGAAAAAGTAAGTGTTTGGTGGAAAACTTTAAAAGTGCTTTTACAGTAAAAACAGTTTTTTTAAAAGCCAAAATACAGCTTTTTCATAAGCTAAAATTTGGAGCTTTAAAAAAAAGCCCCAAATTTCAGCTTCTTCGAGTAGATGAATTTGCGTCACATATGTTTATAACAAGTTTTTACGTCTTTTCGTTACATTGCTTTTCTTCTTCATTCACTCATACACTACTCATCTTCTCTCACAACGATGCCCAAAGTTTGTTCCTCCTTCAGCTGTTGGCGGGAGTGTTGACGCAGACGAACGTCTACGTTGTTCACGCAGACGATTTGGAAACAATAAATGTCTGTTGATTTTAATTGGGTCATACTCTCCTTGCTTGCTTCTCTTTTGCGGCTTTGCCCAATCACCAACTACCACTTATTTTAAGTTGTGACTCTTTCTTCTACACTTCGATCACCTGATTCCCCCACTTCTTATCTCAAAAGTTCCTGGGGCCAACCAGCAGCTGCTAAAGTTTCCATTTTGTGCTGCAAAATCATCAGAAAGCTCAGTATTTTCATCCAAGTCATGGCCTTTCACCTTCCTTCTATTGGTTTTGCCTTCAGTTATTTTGCCCTCTTGATTATTCCTGTCGTTCAGTCCATACCCTTCATTGTTCTCCATGGTAATTGTCTACGCCATTACTTCTTTTCTGCTTTCCTTTCTGTTTTCTGATGATCTGTTGTTTTCTCTTTATGCGTTTGTTTAGTGGATGATTTTGGAGTCTGGTAACGTTTCTATTGTGTTGCTACTTGATCGAATTATTCGATGTAATTGGTTCTTGTGATGATAACTCTATGACGAACTATAGATGAACTTTTGAATTTAACACAAAAACTTTCAAGATTGTTTCGTCATAAACTTCCCTCAATATGATGTGTTCTTTCGATAATTAAATGTGATTCTTTCTCTGGGTGACACACTGAAGATACCATGATTAGAAAATGCTCTTGCCTTTAGCACTTAATTGATATGCGAACGGTAGTTTTCTGAAACTCATCAATTGCTATGTTCTGTTAAATATTTGTTTCATTTCTATCATTCCAGTTTTTCCATTGAACAAATGAATTAATTATGCTAGTCCAAATTTTCCATTCATTGTTCCAAAGTAGGACCCGTCTCCATCTTGTCTCGGTTTATGGAACATTATTGAGTGGAGATTAACATGGTGAATTTTGTAATAATAGATCTGTTCTAGAGTATTTAATTCCTAGTTTTATATTATTTTATTACTCAATTCTTCTTTTATTGACAGGCATAGCAAATCAATGCAAGAACCGTGGAGTAAAGCAATTTACTAAGCAACTCATTGAGTATTCTGGCTCACCAGGATATTGCTTGTACGTCCATATAGCATATAGTTAATGGTCTTCCTAAGCTTAATAATATATGTTTGAATTTGAATAATAGCTTGCTAAATAATTTCATAGATTCTAAGTACACTAGTTTTGAGCCTGAGACTCTACCTGCGAGCCTATACAAGCAACACCATAACTTTTCTTAAACATTAGTATGCAATAACCCCCCAGCAGTAACTTAAAATTAATGTTCTCTCTTCTCGTTCCATTATCTAAAGACAGCTACAATGTGGAACTACCACTTTATTGCGATTACTATATTTTGCTCAGAAATGTTTGTAATATTCTCAACATTTTTGCAGAGAAATTGGGGATGGGGCATGGGATTCCTGGTTTATGCCACTTGAGGAACAGGTGAAAGCATATATAACCAAATTTGTTATGATATAGAAACACTTATAGTTCTCACATATGATCTGAACTCCTGATCTTGTTTCCACAGACAAAGGCTGTCTGCAACAAGGTGGGGATGCTCGCTGGGTAATTATAATTCAATTTTGTAGTGTTTTCTTTAGCATATTACTAATTAATCTATTCACAATTACATGTACAGGTGAAAGAGATGGAAGATTTAAATGAGGGTTATAATATAGTAGGTCTGTCCCAGGTAATAACTGATCTTTGAGTCTTTTGGGATTATTTTGCCCGTATCTGTTGTAGAACCTAATTCTATCCAGCTGCTCTACCCTTCTTGCTACATGACTTCATCAATGTTTTTATGAGCAAAAAAAATGCTAGATGTATAGAAGTTGCCTGAGAATTTGTGATTAGAACATGTTCATGTTTCATTTGCGGCTGCTTGTGGATTTAGAGCTCAAGTTAGTACCCTGCGTCTTATCCTGAAGCACCTCATACTTAAAAGTAGGCTGCTGATAATAATAAGAATAGCTTCATCTTAATATTCTTATTCTCTTAAGTTTCATTTACTATCAAATTGAGAGTTTTTTCACAAGTTTGCCAACTTGCCCAAGGTGGTGAATACATTTCAGGTGGTTCTGACAATTTGCTTAATGGGTACAAAATTTGACCACCCACTGTTTTAAGAGTTAATACTATTATCTTTAGTTAGAAAATTAACCATATCAGTCTGTATAGTGGTTGATTACAAGGAATTACTAATCTTTAAGTTTTCCTAGATGAAAGATTACTGCAGATTACCAATTAGTCTATTACTTTCAAGTCTTGACTCTTTTTGCGTTTACCCCATTTCGCTACAGGGGAACTTAATTGGGCGGGGAGTGCTGGAATTTTGTGACGGTGGACCTCCTGTAAGAACTAAGAATCCTTTACACTACTCTGTTTGATATGAAATGCAAATTCATGTGTTGGTGATGTTTTGGGATGCCTTGAGCAGGAATGAGGCCAGATATCAAATAAATTATTCAGTGGACGTTATTCGATATTTGATCTCATTCCTGTTAAATTCCAGCAACAATTAATCTCACCAAGCATTTATTTCATCTAGTTCGTTGTTATTTACCATGTATTGTTCTAAACCTGACAAGTCACTCAGAAAATAGATTGTTTGCTTGTGAGCATTAAGTAATTCCATTTTCGGTTTTGAACAGATTAAGAATTTTATTTCTCTAGCAGGACCTCATGCCGGCACTGCTTCTGTTCCCCTTTGTGGTGTAAGTACTATCTGACTTGACTTTAAATCGTTATTTATCACAAAGATTTCTTCTATAGTCCACATACATATAAAATTTCTAGAACAACACAGACCCTGGTTTCAGCTACTGCCTGGTGATGGCACATTCTCTATTGATGTGAACAGCAGAGAATAGCTCTTGTTCTGTGATATCTTTGCCTATTGGGAGACAGTTCAAAGTTTCTTGATGAGTCCCAATTTTCAAGTTCTGAAGTAATGTAATAGTTTCTGAAATCACAATGTTTTAAGAAACTAAACTGCTCTGAAACCATTGACTCAGTGGTGCAGTTGGTTTCTTGTCTGATTCATTTCTTTTGTCTTGAAGTTTGATCTGGTTACGAGATTTTCATTTATTCTGACACGGTTCTCTTTACAACGACTTTGTTGTTAGTCCACTGATGGAAATTATTATATTATGACTGAGGTCATGGCCATTTTTGCTTGTATAATTGTTATATCTCAAGTCAGATAGATACTTTTTTTTTAATTAGCAGAGAATTTTTAACATATTCTTTTTGATCTTGCTGGTTTGCTCAAAGACAATTTCTTTTGCAGTCTGGTATTTTTTGCATAATTGCAAACAACCTGATTAAGTCAGAGATATACAGTGCCTATGTCCAGGTATGCATGGCCTCCTTACATTTCTTCTGACCATAGCAATCATATCTATTAGTTGCATTTGACTTGTGGAAATTGCAGGATCACTTGGCTCCCAGTGGCTATCTTAAACTTCCAAATGTAAGTTGATTACCCTTATAAAAGCAAGGTGCAAAAAAATGTTATGTTTTCTTGTTTTTGTGCATGATCTCTTGCTTATAGCATATTCAAATTGTAGCATTCAATATCCAGCTAATAATTCTAAAATTCGAAGTTCAGTGAAAATATTCACGAAAAGACCTTACTTTGCATCTGACTTATTGGTTCATTTTTCCTTCTCTATATATCCTTAGAAACATACTGTAACTATAGTACTCGTCATCTTCATTCAGAAATATTTCCTGATTTCCAGGACATCCCTGACTACCTGAAGAAGTGCAGGTTTCTTCCCAAGCTTAATAACGAACTTGCTGATCAGAGAAACTCGACGTACAAGGAAAGATTCATCAGCTTGCAGAATCTGGTTCTTATAATGGTGAGCAAACGAGCTTCTTCATGTTTTCCATGATCTTTTTGACACTGTTTAATAATTTTGAGTCTGAGTTAACAAGTATCCTCATGTCCATCTTTATAAACTTCAACAGTTTGAGAATGACAATGTTTTGATACCTAAGGAGACAGCTTGGTTCGGCTACTATCCAAATGGTGCTTTCAAACCAGTCTTATCAGCTCAACAGGTTGGTTGAAACAGATTGTTAAACGATGTAAACTTCATAAAGAGCTCTTTTAATGCTTCCTTTGTTAAGAAGTGAAACAAAATCAGTTAGTATTCCATTTGACCAGTCTTCTAACTATTCAAATACAAATGGAAGACTAAATAGACTTTCACGTGAAGTACGATTTGACATCACCGATTCTTTCTGCTCAGTTTTTTTGGCTTTCCTAAACCCCTGGAATGAAGTACTTGTTGAACCATGTCAAAGAGTTTGAATTATTTTGTATTAAAGGCTAACTATGTTTTTGTTTTGTTTATAATGAATGCTTTTGTTGAAGCAGGAGTTTAATCAGTATTCTCACATTGTTTTCAGACAAAGCTTTACCTTGAGGACTGGATTGGTCTCAAAACTTTAAACGAGGGTGGAAGAGTTCATTTCCTTAACTTGTCAGGAGGACATCTTGGAATCTCAACAAGCGACATGAAAAAGCATGTTGTTCCTTACTTGATGGATCAAACATCAACTCAAAGGGAGAACAGAGGGAATGTTGGAATGCCCCGTAAGGTGAAACCAAACAGCCAGAGTATGCAGATAGTGACGGACATTGATGATCAAGAACCAACGGAGTCGATGCTTGGCGGATTATCGTCGTACGATTGGCCAGCATCAGTTAAAAGTTTTTTCAGGGAACTCATTGGACTGTCCGAGGAAAACGATTCAGTGTAACGCATAATTTGGTCACATCTATCTGATTTGCATCATTGCACGATTCGTTACTGTTCAATTTATGACGGGCTTTAAGTTGTTAAGAACAGGAAAATGCACTGTACATTAGCAACATGAATGCACTGTGCATTAGCAATATGAATGCACTGTACACGTTCATTTACGTGTTAAAAGTCTTCTTCTCTTGCTTTGGTTTTCCTAGTTTTGTTTCTTTTGAAACTGACCAACACTTAACAGCATTCCATAAACTGTCTCGGGTTAAAAAATAGTTTCCCAAATCCAGCGTCCTCACCCTTGTATGAGTATTCCTCACCCTTGTATGTAGTATAAAGTAACGAACTTCACGGAGATGATTATTATTAGATTAAGCTCTTTTCATTGATTCAAGACGCAGACAAACTCAATTTACAAGAGGTGAAAAAGACCCAAGTTTTGAATCCTCCCCACCAAAACATTATTCACGCTCTTACATACGAGAGAGGGAACATGGTAAGAAAAGTAAATGAAAGTGCTTCGCAGCCTTACATGCAAACAAGTGATTCTCCTCAATAGACATGGATGTCCACACTGATACCTCCCAATTGATCAGCTGCTACGCAACAGCTGCTTTTCCTGTTTAGTTGCTTGCTGCAATTCTTTTGATGTGTCTGGCAGCGCAGCCAGAGACAAGAGATTCGAGTCATAGCTGCTTGACCAGCAACTCGAACACGGTACAGAACACTAAAATCAGCCCATATCTCATTTCTCACAGAATCTGATTGAATGCCCGTATCATATCCATCAAGATCTGCTTTTGTTACAACAACTACAGAGCCATCATCAAAGGCCAGAAGATCCTGCAAAGGTGGTGGCCTCAAAGTTCTCATAACTAAATCAGTTTCCTTGATGCAGATGTCACCAGTTTTGACTTTAAGCTGATAGTATTCCTGAACAGCCTGTAATTCCAAACAAAGAGTGATAAGTCAAAATAATTAAGCAGCCACGTCAGAAATTTAGCAAAAGTCAGCTTACTACTTGAAAAATGTAAATGTTCGTTTACTTTTCTACAATGGCCCTATTAGAATAGAAATAACATCTAAAATGACACAAAGAAAAGCTTTTGCTGGACATTTTGCCCCAAGTCACAGCAAATGCGTCATAGAGACGTGTTGCCATGCGTCATACGTCTTGCCAAAAGACTACCTTCCACTGAGCAGATGCTAGAAGCACCCTAGGACGGATTGACCTCACATAATCCAATGCAGCACCAGGTGTCATCCGATTATGATGAACCTACATCCAGAAAGAGAGTTTTATGCAATGTAAGACAAACAATATAATGAAAATAGAATGCTAGAATGATTAAAGGTCCATTCAGGACAGACCAAATAACAGAGAACTATGGTTGTGCTGCGTCCCCGACCAGCTTTACAATGAACATAGGTACTTTGTCCATGCAATACATTCTCTTCAAAAGATGAGTGAAAAGAAACATCAGAACCAAAGAAGAATCCATTCTAATCTAATGCAAAATATTGGATGCTTTTTTACAAATCATTCAAAAGCTTACCATGAATAAAGTCTACAGCTTGGATTATATCACTCAAGGAGGGAGCAAAGCAGTAGTCTCGGGTAGGAATCACCAAGTGATCAATGCCATGAGCCTGCAATCATTGAAAAATAGAATTGGAATGTTAAAAAAACATTAAATCAATAGTATGATGCAACGGATTCGAGCTGACAGATCTACAGATGGATGATCTCAGAACAAATATAATCAATAACTGAATGAGAAATGCCATTCACTGGCGCATGCAGAACCAATAGATATCAAGTTTGATATCTGACACAAATTGCATCAGTGGTTGGAAAAACTCATGACTATAGACAATCTCAATCTCATGACACTGGTCCTTTCCACAAACAATAACTGCGTAAACAATTATAAGGCACTCACCTGATAGAGAGATGTGGAAACCAAAGTCTCATAAGGCTCGTTAAGTGTGATCACCCCCCGAACACCGAGCTCCTTCAAGCGCGGGACATCACTAGGAAATGGCACAGCACCTAATAATATTAGCTGCAAAAATATGAATTGCAATAAGCTTTAACCCGTTATACATAAAAATATTTACCAAAAAGCTGCCATATATTCACAAATACATTGGGAGCTCAAACAATTGAACTGGAAACCCAAACGAAAACAAACGGTACCTCATGAACCCGATCCCACCAGCGAAACTCAGTCTGAAGCTTGTTCCTAACAACATTATAGATCAAGGTGGGGTAAAACAAAGCCCGAGCCCCGGCTCCAATCAAAACCCTTTTCGCATCCCACGAGACAAAGCCATCTTCGCAATTATGCCCAACAATTACGCACGAGGATTTCTCCTCCTCGCCTCTCTCCACCTCACTCCCTTCTAATTCCTCAATAATCATATTTCACCCAATATCCGAAACCGAGCAAGCAGTAATTTCCAATCAAATAGTCTGTACACCAAACAAACAACTGCGACGCGATACACAAATCTTCGATCAATCCACCATAGACCTACATAGAACCGTGATCGCTCCTCCGAATCGGTAGACAAAGCCGCAAACTTTTACAGAAAGACGTAACGGAGATGCAAGAAATCGATTTGCCAGCTATCAGATTGTGATTCCCAACAGAAACCACCATCATACGAGGGGTAAAAAAACAAAGCCGTCGAATCGATCACCAATGAATAAAAGGAAATTATAGTCAGATTAAAAAAAAAAGGAAAGAGGAAATGGATGTGAATTATGGGAAACCCTAGCCCTAGCAGTACAGAAATCGAAGATAGATCGGAGAAATTGTGATGAGTACTTGAATTGCCTGTTTCTTCACGGTTAGAGAAAGGTAGAGAATTGAAGATATGGAAAAGAAGATAGGGTGACGAAGTTGCTATTGAAGGGAAGGTGGTGAATGCGTGACACGTGGAGAGATGGATGATGTCGGTAAGATATCATCTGTAGTGGTTGGGAGTGGGTGGGCCAATGTTCTCGAGATCGCCAACATTTTAATTATCACCGTTGGATTATTCTCTTGTTTTTTAACCTTTTTCTTTTGTTTTGTACCTCCGTTTATTTTATTTTTTTAGTTGTTGACAGAGTGAGTTTAATTATAAGAAGACACCTTTAAGTTATTTATACTTAAATTAATTCTTATATTAGTTAGATAAGTTCTTTACATGAGAAAAAGCTATTTCTTGATTCAAATCCCGAGCAGTGATGGAGAGGAGAAGAATCAGCGTGCATTACTGCATTATGGCCGTCCAATTCAAGGTAGCCATGGATAGTGTGTGAGGAAGAATAAGAAAATGGGGCGGCCACAAGGTGCGTCTTTAGTGCATGATTCTGAGTTACAATGATGTCGAATGTATCAATTTTTCTAGTGAAACAAACAACAAATTGCTTGTCATGTATTGTAAAAACATCATGCTTCAAATTTTAACGTACATGCCAAGAACATGATTGAATCACCCGTGACGGCATGAATCCTCTGTGCGAGTTACTCACATAAAACGACGTAGCATTGAGGGAAAAAATATAGTTGAAACGGGAACGGAACATCTGGACCCTCGTCACATCACCCAGAGCATTAGCGATATAACCCATTCAAGTCCCAACAATAACAGAACAGCTGCCCAAAGCAAAATGATAAGCACACGTTCATTTTCTAATTCAAGAGTGATTGAAATTTGGGTTGAAGGCATTTCACAGCAGCTAACCGGGAGAATCGACAGAACGTAACCATTATAAATTCTTCAGCTTACGAAAAACCTGGCTCATACGTAAGTCACAGTGAACTCTTAACTTAAGATTTAAGATTTTAGATAAGATATCATATCCAGCACTAAACCCATATAAGTTGTCTTTAGTCAAGTTGCAGAATTTCCTGACGCAGGTTTAAGTTTGTCAGGTTTCGAGTTTCCTGATGCAGGTTTAAGCAGTGAGCAAAATCATTTTTCATCAACAGTCAAGTTCATCTTCCCCGCATAATTGGGCTTCAGGGAATCATCTGCTTCAGTAAAGATAAGCTCAATTCTATTGGCTAATACAGAAGTTTCCTTCTTTTTTTTTTTCATCAGATCACATATGGTATTTATTGCAGAGGAACTTCTGTGCTTTCTGCCAGGCTACAATTACCAGCTACCAACTTTCTGAAACTCTTTCCCCACCATTTCATGAACTCCGGAGTTGTAGTAATTTCTGAGCAATCCAGACTTCCGCAAGTCTGATTAAAAAAGGAATATCAAGCAGCGGTTCGTGTGTTCAGAAGTCTCATCAGTTTCCTGTATAAGATGCTCTTCAGATGGTTACAAATAGGCTATATTATTCGACACAGATTAAAATAATAAAGTTACGTGTTTAGAAAAGACAGTTTCATCCCAATCCAATTATAAAGTCATTAGATTAGATTTTTTCAACATCAATTGTCACAAATTTGATCATAAAAATTAATTTTATAAATATTTAATATTAGTTGAATTTTTTAAATTTTAAAAATATTATTTTATAAATTTAATTTTTGAAATATTATACTAAATTACAAATTAGAATATTTACGAATTAATTCAACAAAAAGAAATTATTTTAATACCGAGCCAAAAGTTAGAATTGAAATTAAAATTGAACAAAATGTAAGGATTAAAATGAAAAATTAATAAATAAAAGTGCATTGCCTAAAACTACACAATGCCAAACCTAATTTTGATTTTAATTGTGGTCCCTCTTATCTCTATTAGCCGCCATCACTGTTATCGTCAACAAATCGCTGTCTCCCTCTGTCACTGTACCGTATTTAAAGGCATGGATTACTTAAAAAGACCAAATGCCATGTAAAAAAAAGCAGTTTGTGAAATAGGAGAAACCATGGGTTTATGAAAACTGGGTTTTGGTTTTCCCAGAGTTGGATAGCCGCATATTCGTGGGCCTCGGCTGAAAGATTCAACAGAATATCTTAAGAACCTTAAAAGATTTTACAGAATATTTTAAGACGCAGGTGAGTTGGTAAGAGATTCTCCTGGTTTAAGTAAGGTCATGTGTTTAAACCGTCCTCATGTATGCAGCTATTTAAAATTTAGAGTCAGAGCTTTGCCTCCAGCAAAGGACCTACCCAACTTGAGCGGAGATTAGTCTAGAAGTGGATGGCTTAAAAGTGTATTCCTATAGTTGAGACCTTCCTAAGACATCTCGTGGACAACCAAAAAAAATTCTGTAGGAGCAATAAATAGCCTATAGCTGGAAATAGCCTCTTTTAT
>JANIPM010409203.1:0-12581 GCA_027478405.1 Erythroxylum cassinoides | reverse complement strand
AGACAGGCTTAATAGAAAAAGTGTAAGTAGAAGGATTAGAATAATTTAGAAAATGTTATAAATATTAATTATATAAAATATATCATTTAAATCTAAATTTATGGAATAAAAAATTTAATATTAAATAATTTTTAATTTAATATCAAGCTTTTTTAAATTTTTAATTTTAAAACTTATCAACTGTTATTTTTATCTGAGTATTTACTTGGTATAAATTAAAAATTAAAAAGATTAGCACTAAATCAATTTTTTTAAAAAAAGTAAGCACTTTTAAATATATGATTAGGAATTATTGCATATATTTAATAATTCGTTTAATACATATTTTAAAAATAAGGAGTTTAATTCACTAGTAAAAGACTTAATTATACACATTTTAATTAATCACGTATACTGGGCTAATAATAATTTAAATGAATATGTTATTATTTAATTTAAAAGTATTAAATAAATGAATAAAAATTTATTAAAATATAATTTGATCTAATGCCCAAATAATAAATATCCGAAGGCTTTCCATCGAGTACTTGGCATTCCCTACTTACTAACTACCCTATGATCATGACCATGTTGCTTTGCAGTTTGTACCCCAACACCTTTGAACTCTTACACACTATCTTCGTCACAAAGACACCCTTAAACTTGATGGCTCCACACATGATGTGATCGTGGATAGATGAGAGCCATTAATAACAAAAGCCAGCGGGGGCCACAAGAGGAGGAGGTGGATCCTCAAAAGGCCCCCATTGAATCGACCGTTAAAGGGAAGAGGTTTGCTTTGGACTTGGTTGGTTTGGCTTGCCCAAGGGTGGTGGAAGTGAAACCGTGGAACTGGCAGGATCATGTGCTGTTGGTATTTTATGCGCATAATATTTATTTACAAATATATGTATGTATAGTCACACAAAAAGGAATTTTGGAAGGCATTACATAGGGAATCGAGAGAGAGTTTGAGTTGAGAGAGTCGTGAAAATAACCAAACAAAGGAAGAAATTAATATTATATTTATTAATAAATAAGGAAGAGAAAGTACTGCAACTTCCAATTATTCCTCTTCTTCTGTGGATCACATTGCTTTTAATAATAAATAATAACAAAACACAGTAGTTCTTTTGGACTTTTATGTATAAAAATCACCCCCCATTAACTCCACTAGTGCTTCCTTATTCCTTTTTATAATTATGATAAGTTGATATATATATATATATATTCTTTGGATTAACTTGTGTCTGTTTTTTGTTAAGATTGATATAGAACACAACAGAACAGAACACAACGACTAGGTTGATGGATGATGACGATGATCCCTTTTTTAAGGTAATGTAAGAGAGACGAACTTTGCTTTGCAAAGACACGAGATGTTTAATAATATTTAGTCGTTGTACGTCCTCGAGGCTGCGCGGCTCAGTCCTCCTCAGAACCGAAACTTATAGACAGAGAGAGTTGAGGGTGGGTGTGTGTGTGAGAGAGAGACAGAGAGATATTAAAAGGGAAGAGGGCCTCACAAAGGCTTTTACACGTGATAAAGAAAACACCAAAAGCACTTGCATGCGTGTATAAAGATTCATCATCATCATCATATCCCTCTCTTCTTCTCTATACATGTCTCTCTCTCTGTCTCTCGATCTATCCCTCTCTTTTGCCCCTCTCTCTCTGTGACTGTGTCTGTGGGAGAAAAATTGAATCTTTCGTCATAAAAATCCCGTCTTTAGTTGCTGTTTAGCTGTTGTTTTATATACCATCACTTTCTTCGCCACCCCATCTTCTGATTCACCCTCCTTTGCTCCTCCAAGCTCGCCTTTTTCGATAGAGAGCTTATAGCTACGTAGCTTATAGGAGTTGGTGAGTGGTTTTAATCCTGTTGGAAGCCTTGGTGTTTGTTGTTGGGTCATTTCTGTCCAAAGCACTACATTTTCTTGCCGTAATTTATTCCTCTGGATGGTGATTTCACTGGCCTTTTCGGAGTTGTGTACACTTCCTTTGTTCCTTTTGTTTTCTTCCATCTGTAGTCTTGTTGGTTTCATATCTTCCCCATTGAATGGAATTCCTTTTTAATGCTCCTTCACTGTTTTTATCTGCTTGGGCTTATCCAACTTCAGTATGATTTTCATTCCCTTTTTAACAATATTTTTAGTTTGTGGAAGGGACAAGCATTAGAGTATGGTTTTACTCTCCTGTAGGCTTCTGTTTCTTGGGTTCCTACTTTCTACGAGGACTCTTTATTTTCGATTTTTTAAATTTCATTTTGTTCCTTTGCTCTCTTCTTTATACTTTGTGGATTGCTCATAGAACCATCTGTATCAGATTTTGATATTTGGGTCGTGATGCCAAGTTTTGTCTTTGCATTTTATTATTTCTAGAGTTGCCGAGCTGATTTTAAGCGTCTGGTCTTGTTTGGGGTTTTGCGTTTTTCCATGTCCTTTGTTGCTTGGTCCATTGGTTTTTTCAGTATAAGCCCTAGTGAGAACTGAGAAGAACTATAATCGAAGTTTCAACTAAATAATAATTTACTCTATACCTTTGTTTTGCCTTCTCCACGCAATGATTCTGCAATATCAGCAGTCAGATTGCGACTGTTACTATTGTTTTGAGTTTTGTTATTCTCTTTTTTGGGTGTATCGGTTTTTGAGGAGTTTGCTTACTGAATCAGAGGTAAATAGTTGGGTGTCAAAATTTGCAAAGGAATAGTAATGCTTGTAATGTGCAACAAAAGACCCGTCCTTTACCCATACCTGTTTACTTTTCGTGTATAGAAGCATGCTTTAGCATCATCGTCGTCATCAATATTTGTGTTTTCTTTACAAGTCTGCAAATTTTGGTTACTTGACTTGCATCCATTTTCACCTGTCTCCTTTTGTGTGATTGGTCACCACAGAAATGTTCCAAGTTCCCAATCTCGCGGAGGCTAGGAGAGAAGAAGTATAATGGTGTGACTTGGTGAAGCTTCACGTTTTCGAGCCACACAAAGCTTGTGCTTTTTCATACAAATTCTGTGAACGAAGAGAAAAAGAAGAAAATTTTCCAGCAATGCCTGTAAGGCAAATGAAAGAGAGCTCAGAACAGCATCTGGTAATAAAAACCCACTTGCAAAACTCCATGAACCATCCTCAGAAGCACCACAAAAGTGCTCAAAATGGCAAAGGGCCACCTTCCTTAGAAGCAAACAACACAAAACCGCATAACCAGACCTCCCCTCCAGCCAAAAACAAAGGAAGAAGAAGAGGAAGAGGTGGTAGAAAGTCTGATCAAGGAGATGCCTTCATGAGGCCTAGTTCGAGGCCTTGTACTGTGGCAGATAAGCCTGTGAACCAGGCGGCTAATGAACTTTCAGCAAGTTCTCCTCATATTTCTGCCGAAAATTCTGGTAACGTTTGTGATATGGAGATAGGTTTGGGGTTTCCTACCTCGAGCAAGTCTTTGAGTTTTCCTACTAGACCTGGGTTTGGTCAAATTGGGACAAAGTGTATTGTTAAGGCCAACCACTTCTTTGCAGAGCTACCGGACAAAGATTTGAATCACTATGATGTAAGCTCTCTCAGTTGATGGTGTTCTTTGTTTCTTTTTTATTGCATTAGTAGAGCTGATGACACATTGAAGCGGAAAGAAAAGTTCTCTTTTTCCATGTTTCTTTCTCTCTTCCTTCTTTTTTTTCCTCTTTTGATTTCTGAAACCAACAGGATCCCTAATCTGACATTGAACATGTTCACACTGTTCTTTCTTGTTATCTTTCCGTCGCGTTTTGCTTTCTGGTTGAAGACAATTTATGTCAGTGCAAATTTGTGGCTCTTGATCTGACAGTGTATGCTGGTGTTTTTACTCATCTCTTGCCTGCTGCGTTGCAGATAAAATTGAATAGGTTTCTTTTTTCAATTTATAGTTCTCGTTTATATGGAATTTATGACTGTCTTGAATCAGGCCGTCAATTTTGTTCCTATTGTTTGCTTTCCTGTTTTTCACCATCTGTCCTTCTGATCTTTGCAGGTCACAATAACTCCTGAAGTGGCATCAAGAACTATGAACAGAGCCATTATGGCAGAGCTTGTGAAGCTTTACAGAGAATCTGACTTAGGAATGAGACTGCCTGCTTATGATGGCAGAAAGAGTTTGTACACAGCGGGTGAGCTTCCTTTTGCTTGGAAGGAATTCACTGTTAAGCTTGTTGATGAAGAGAATGGTGTCAATTATCCTAAGTGAGTATTTGTGGTCTCTGTTTTGTCTCTTTCCGTTCCATTTTAATTGTCCTTCCTCTTTCACCATCCGTTCTTCGTTTTCCAATTCTACTAACGTAAAAGCTTTCTCATTTCTAAAAAATATGAACATCCTCTTTCTCGTAGGTTTTTAATGCATACTTAAGTGTTTCTTTTGCTTCTTCTTTATTGCCTAGTTTGTATATTGACTTGTTTAT
This sequence comes from Erythroxylum cassinoides, assembly GCA_027478405.1. Classification (NCBI taxonomy): domain Eukaryota; kingdom Viridiplantae; phylum Streptophyta; class Magnoliopsida; order Malpighiales; family Erythroxylaceae; genus Erythroxylum; species Erythroxylum cassinoides. The sequence goes on along the minus strand of JANIPM010409203.1, from coordinate 8,176 downwards.
GATTTTGCAGGCGAGAGAGACAATACAAAGTGGTGATCAGATTTGTTGCGCGGGCGAATTTACATCATCTGGGTCAGTTTCTAGCTGGTAAACGAGCAGATGCTCCTCAGGAAGCCTTGCAAATTCTTGACATAGTACTGAGAGAGCTATCAACAAAGAGGTATGATAACTCAATATGTTCTTGATTTTTAACTATTTTTATTGGTTGTGGGTGTTCTATCAGCTGAGGAAGTTTCATTTACTCAACAATGTCTGCACCTGTGAAGGTATTGCCCCATTGGAAGGTCTTTCTTTTCACCTGATATTAGGGCACGTCAGCGACTTGGAGATGGGTTGGAGTCTTGGTGTGGATTTTACCAAAGCATAAGACCCACTCAGATGGGCTTGTCCCTAAATATTGGTAAATCAATTAGAAAATTTAGTGTCTATATGGAGATTTTCTTCTCAGTTATACATATGAATAATTTATTTTTGGTCTTTTTAAATAATACAGATATGGCTTCAGCTGCTTTCATTGAGCCACTACCAGTAATGGACTTTGTTGCTCAACTTCTTGGGAAAGATGTATTGTCTAGGCCACTATCAGATTCTGATCGAGTGAAGGTAATTTGATTGTGTATAGCTATCATGCAACTAGTTTTGTTTTCTTGTTTAATTGTAACTTAAGAGATATTGCTGAAGAAATATTTTAGATCAAAAAGGCTCTTAGAGGAGTAAAAGTTGAAGTAACTCACAGAGGAAATGTGCGAAGGAAGTATCGTGTCTCAGGCTTGACATCTCAACCTACAAGAGAACTTGTGTGAGTGTTCTTTTTTCTCCCTTCTACACTTTTTCGGGTTATACTAGATTCTTTATTTGAGTTCTTCCAGTTTTATTTGTATGAAAGGTATATGCTTGATTATATTACTGGGAAAAGTATTCCTCAATATAGTTTCCCATTTAGTGGATGTTCTTGTTGAGTCATTGTGCATGGTGGTTCTAGTTATCAGTGATGTTCGTCTTGTCTAGGTTTCCTGTTGATGACAACTCAACCATGAAGTCTGTTGTGGAGTACTTTCAAGAGATGTATGGCTTCACCATTCAACATACACATTTCCCTTGCCTTCAAGTAGGGAATCAGAAGAAAGCGAACTATCTACCCATGGAGGTACAGTGATCTCATTCATTGTCTAAGTCTAACAGTAATGCAGTCACTTTTTCTTTTGTGTTGTTCTTGTAGTCTCACACTATAATTGATTCAATTGATTTGGTTTGTCAGGCTTGTAAAATTGTAGAAGGGCAACGATATACAAAAAGGTTGAACGAGAAGCAAATAACTAGCCTTTTAAAAGTTACATGCCAGAGACCTCGGGATCGGGAAAATGATATTTTACAGGTATTTTTGATGTTCTGATCTTTTTTTTTTTCTCGTTTGGTTCTGATGTAGTGTTTGTTCTTAATGCTTGATAAAGTTTGAAATATTGAAAAAATGTCACTCCTCAATGTTATTTGCAAGCCAATAGTGGAACAAAAGCAGATTCTTGAAATTTAAACTTTCCAATGTGCCGGATTTTTTACCAACCATATGGAGATGTTTCTTGAATTCTAAACTCCACTGTTTCTGGTGTGTTCTGAAAGATTAGCTTTGAGTTTTCTGTTGTGTTTATGAATTTTTCACAAGTTCCCGTTCATCATCTTTATGATTTGGAATGGAGTAAATTTTGGTTCAATATAATGGCTTTGTTTCTTGATATATCGGAGAACAATGTGTACGAAGACTTTTAAGTGGTCATGCTTAGAATTATAGCCCTTATAGACTAAAATTAGGGCTCTATACTCTTGATCATTGGAGATATATAACTCTGCAGCCAGTTTTGTATGGTTTTATGTTTTTTGTATTGCTAGTTTCTGTAGGTTTGTAGTCCTTTTGTACATGGTCTATCCTGAATGTCTTTCATACAGACAGTTCAACATAATGCTTATGATCAAGATCCATATGCAAAGGAGTTTGGGATCAAAATCAGTGAAAAACTAGCTTCTGTTGAGGCTCGAATACTTCCTGCTCCATGGGTAAAGTAGCGTCTCTTTTGTTCATAACTTCTGAATGATTTCATTGGAAAGATACTTCTTGTCATTTGCTTTGATCAACTCATGCCACTTTTTCCTGCAGCTGAAATATCATGAAACTGGAAAGGAGAAGGATTGTCTGCCTCAGGTTGGGCAATGGAATATGATGAATAAGGTATTTCGATTTACATTGCAGAACTTCTTTTGTAAAAGCTTACATCTTTGGAGAAGTATGCTGACGAACTTCTAGAATTACTAATATTGCTGATGTTTGTAATACGTTATCTATCCTCTCTTTTACCTTTATTTATAATCTGTCTTGTGTTAATTATCTCTTCTCAAATGTACAGAAAATGATTAATGGAATGACTGTGAGTCGGTGGGCATGCATTAACTTTTCTAGAAGTGTGCAAGAGAGTGTTGCTCGGGGGTTTTGCAATGAACTCGCTCAAATGTGCCAAGTATCTGGCATGGTACTTATTCTATTGACTCCATTTCTGCTCAATTTAGTTTAAGCTATTACTTAATTTTTTCTGATGATTTTCAGGAGTTCAATCCAGAGCCTGTAATTCCAATATACAATGCCAGGCCGGAGCAAGTAGAGAAAGCACTGAAACATGTTTATCATGCATCAATTAACAAAACCAAAGGAAAAGAACTAGAGCTTCTCTTAGCTATTTTACCTGACAATAATGGATCTCTGTATGGTATGGTCGCATCTTTACTTGGAAGTGGTTTCCATCGTATTGCATTCTTTTCTTCTTCACTGAGTTTTTCTTACTTGAACTTGGAAACTGTTTGACGACAGTCCAAAAAGTAAATTTTCTCATTTCAAATGTGTCTCTCTCCTTTTTTCAGGTGACCTCAAGAGAATATGCGAAACGGAGCTAGGTTTAATATCCCAATGCTGTCTTACAAAACATGTCTTTAAAATCAGCAAGCATTACCTGGCTAATGTGTCCCTTAAGATCAATGTCAAGGTTGGCATTAGCTTCTAAGCTTTGATATATTTCTAAGTCTCAGGAAATATCCTGGACTAACACCCAAATCTTTTTATAACGAGTATATTCCAACAACTAATTAAAATAATAGATACTTATCCATTTCCCTGGGACATATTACAAACTGTAAAATCATTTGCCAGGGTATTTACATAGTGGATGCTTTTTTCCAGTCATTTGGGCCAAAGATAATTAACTTGTGTTAATCTTTTGATTTCCTTGCTGCAGATGGGAGGTAGAAACACTGTCCTTCTAGATGCTATTAGTTGCAGAATACCGTTAGTTAGTGATATACCGACCATAATATTTGGAGCAGATGTGACACACCCGGAGAATGGGGAGGACTCCAGTCCCTCAATTGCAGCTGTACATTTTCTTATCAGATAAACTTGTTTTGATCCTTATTTTTCATAACATCTGTGAAGATATGGTATCTGATTCATGTTGGTCCTACTGTTAGGTGGTAGCTTCTCAAGACTGGCCTGAAGTGACAAAATATGCTGGATTAGTTTGTGCTCAAGCTCACAGACAGGAACTGATACAAGACCTGTACAAAACATGGCAAGATCCTGTTCGGGGTGCTGTTAGTGGTGGCATGATTAGGTAAGCAAGGATCAAATTACTGTTCACATGTATTCTGATTTAATTTACAGCATATCTATTCAGTACCGTGTTTCATTCATTTCTTCTATATTGTTTGCAGGGATCTTCTAATTTCCTTTAGAAAGGCCACAGGACAGAAGCCGTTAAGGATTATATTTTACAGGTCAATATATTTTCCTATGTCTATTTCTTAAAAATATAGCAAGTTTTAATGACCTAGATGTGTCTTCCTAGGCTTTCATGTGATGTCAATTACTTGCTTCTTGCTAACCTCAGTCTCTCTTTGTTCCACTTTGATGCTACGATAAATGGTTGCAAGAGGAAACTTTTTTATATGAGGCTATCACAAATCTTCATTGTATTTCTGCAGCCAAAGTATTCTAGATGCATGCTGAAGACTTATTTTAATTAAATAATGGAGTTGTTTTGAGCAGGGATGGTGTTAGTGAAGGACAATTCTATCAGGTCCTGCTTTATGAATTGGACGCAATCCGGAAGGTGAACATTTAGTGCTGACCTACTTAAAGTATGTCGAAGATGATTAGAAACTATTAAGATTCTAGCTTAAAATTTGCATACAGGCATGTGCTTCCCTTGAGCCAAATTATCAACCGCCTGTGACTTTCATTGTTGTGCAAAAACGGCACCACACTCGATTGTTTGCTAACAACCACAGGGACAGGAGTAGCACAGATAGGAGTGGAAACATATTACCTGGTAAAGCTTGGAGCCTTCGTATTTCGATCCTAATTTTTCTAACAGTAGTTCCTGATTTTTCTTTTTTCAAAATCTTCAGGAACTGTGGTGGATTCCAAAATATGCCATCCAACAGAATTTGATTTTTATCTGTGTAGTCATGCTGGGCTTCAGGTAGAATCCGTTTCAGCTTTCTGCTCTCTCCAATTTTTTTCGCCCCAATCACTGTGTATCATGCTGAGATATATTAAAGATACAGGATAATTGGAAAGCTTATAATTGCTTAAATCATGAACCAGACGAATGAGAAAGGATGTTAAACTTTTTCAAGATCCAAATAAGGCTGTAGCAATACCTTTGTATGGTTACTGGTGTTGTTGCATTATAGGCTTCGATTTTTAGTTTTGTAGTTCCGCAGGCTTTGGATTGGAATGAAAATAGTACTCTTCTTGATGTGACAGGGGACAAGTCGGCCTGCTCATTATCATGTCCTGTGGGATGAAAACAACTTTACCGCTGATGGAATCCAGTCCTTGACCAACAACCTATGCTACACATATGCCAGATGCACACGCTCAGTTTCCGTTGGTAAATGTTTTGCATATCAGATATTTGCTTCTCGCTTTCTCTCAAGTATAATTGTTTTCCCTCGATTTTTGTTTTATCTTTCGCGCACCGGCTTAATTTCTACACATGTTGGCAGTTCCGCCGGCCTACTACGCACATTTAGCTGCATTTCGAGCTCGATTTTACATGGAACCAGAAATGCCGGAGAGTGGTTCTGCATGTAGTGGCAATGGTAACGGTGGTGTGAGGCCATTGCCAGCACTGAAAGAGAATGTGAAGAGAGTGATGTTCTATTGTTAGCATCAGGTGGCCAGGAGTAGAAGCAGCATCAAAAATAAGCTTTGTACATGAGAAAGTTATACCTTGCAGGATTGGTTCCATCAGGGAGTAGTGCAGAAGCTCGTGTCATATGGTTTTACCTGGATAGGAAACATGTCTAGGAACATTGGACAGACAGCATAGGTAACAGTCTGATTAGTTCGAGTTCGAGATCGAGATCGGGTCCAAGTTCTCGTGTCTGCATCGGTTATGGAGGAAGGAAGTAATGCAGAAGTAGTAGTATTTCTTGTTCTTTTCTTTGTAAAAAGAAACGCTTGTTTACTAATCAATGTCATATGTGGGAAATTTTGTCTCGTGAGAGATAGTACCCATTTCCATGCCATTTTAGATAGTACCTTTTGTGAGACACAAATGACAACTTTTGTTTTGATCGATAAGAAAAAATAATTTCAATGTTATTATGTACATATTCCCTTTAACGACAATGGTTCACCATTTTTGTAGAAAAAACGACTATCTTTGCTCATGTCTAGGGTTAGTATTTTGATTTGAATTTGATTAAGTACAAAATTAAAGAGTCATAAGAGTAAAATTCAACTCGAATTTGAATCTAATTCTAAGCTAAAGACACCAAAATAATGTCGTTTTGTAGAATCTGCTTGGGTCATGCGGCAAGCTGTTTATAGAATTGGAGTTGGGCTGGTGATGGACCCGACCCGACCCTCCCATTTTCTATACCTGCTCAGGACAAAGTCGGTAAAAGCATGTACTGTTGTCCCCTTGAATCGAAAAAGAAACTGATGGCTATACCATAAGAGTTTTTTTGTCGTCGGATCAGATAAGGTGGATTCTGACCTTTTGTCTTGGATCAGAATCACTAGACTAGCTCTGTTGCTGTCTCTGCAAGAATATATGCTTCCCTGCCGTTTTTTGGATCTTTTGATATCTCTTCTGGGCTTCTTTTCTGATATCATCTTTGCCTGTTTTCTGATACAATAGGCGTTATTACTGATGTCCAAATTGTCTCGTGAAATCTTCTGTGTTCCTGTTATAGTTTCAAGTTCCGGCGTTCTAATCATATTTTATTAAATCTCATTCATACATTCATGTAAGGTCTATATAAATATGTAGATAAGATGTAATGAAACATGATAAGAACATCGTAACTGGAACAACACCAAATTCTTCTTTCCCTTCTGTCGCTGAAATTTCTGAATTTCATATCAATTACTTGGCAAAACAATACAAAATAAAAAGGAAAGAATGATGGAGCAGAGATGTACGTTCGTCACTAATTAAATTTTCATGGTTTAGAAGTACTTGTATAAATCTAGCACTTAGAGTAAGTTAAATTAGGTTGAGTTGGCCTTTTCTTATATAAATAGAATATATAAACTCTTTAACTTATAATTACGCAAATAAAATAAAACACTGGGCAATGATTTTCTTACGTGCATATGTCTATTTACAAAATATATACTAAAGATGTAAGATATGAAGATTAAAATAAATTTCCTTTATACTTACATATTTATATGATTCTTTATCATAATTTAAAATGGCAATACTACTTTACTTACGCAACATAAATTGTTAGTATTTGAAAAGACATATTAATCTTTTACATGTTGCGATGATAACATTTCTTTATTATTTTATTATATGAACAAAAATTATAGAGATTTAAGATGTAATTATTTTTATAATTACACATTCTAATATTGTTTATGTTCCTCAAAAACATCAAAATGCTTATTGCAATCGATTTGATTTATTACTTATTATTGCAATAACTCAATTTTTTTTCGAAAATTTGCAATTACCCAATTTTATTATGCGCATGATAAGAAAATGTAATTATTGATATGCATAAAACATATTATCTTAATCTTGTAAACTTTAAATGGAGAAAAGGAGACTAATATCAAAGAAAAGAGAGATAAAGAACACCCCAAATTCTAAATTGTTTCCAATTATTGAATCAAACAACTAAATTATGTAATATTTTATTCAAATGATATGAAGTTGTATGGGCTTTAAAGTTTATTTATGCCTACTCTTCAATTTGTTTTAAAAAAATGTATTAAATATAGACAAAACTAATTCGATATTACAGTGAGTTTTAAAAAAAGACAATATTTACAGGTACAATATGGTAAGAAACGATAGACAAAACAGTAGATAGAATTAGTAAAGGCTACTTTAAAAAGATTGGCACTGGGCATACCATGTTTTGAGCTCCCGATGGCCCCCAATGACGAGATTGTTCCCAAGAATAAGAAGGTAGTAAATGCAAAATCCTACTCTAGACTGTTTTAGGGAAACTGCAAAGAACAAAGAGACGATCCCGATCATCTTCTTCCATTTCACATAAAATATAAGTTGTATATGTAGTGCCATGCCATCGACTTTTTGTCCCAAATATGTTCTTAATCGGAAGCCTAGAAATAAAAGAAGCTTGCAAGTGAACGGAATTCTGCCATAAAAGCGTACACTAAGATGCCTCACTTAAAACCTTACAATAAGTTGATGACATGATTTATTGGAAAATTTGTCGCTTGGACCAGTAAACTAGCTAATGGAATCACCAATCAGAGCATTAACTTGTTCAGGAAAGAATTGAATCAGAATATCGAAACTTCGGAAACTCCCACTCCATCAGCCATTGCATAGCAAAGATAACACCTTAATGGCCTGTTTGGTACATTGGAATAGAATAGCTATTCCTAATATATTCCTAACTTATTCCTAAACCTATGTTTGGTTAAAAAGAGAGTTAGGAATAACTAATCTTGAGTAAAAGCTATTCTTCAAATTTAAAGAATAGCCAATCCTTACCCCAACCTATCTTTAACTAATCAATGAATAGTTAAATCTATCTTCTTGTTCTTATTATTATTATTATTATTATTATTATTATTATTATTATAAATAAATAATAATAATAACAAATAAATAATAATAACAATAAATAAATAAATAAC
>JANIPM010409179.1:0-12586 GCA_027478405.1 Erythroxylum cassinoides | reverse complement strand
ATGCATATCTTGAGTTATACAACTCCGTTTGAGTTGATTCTTGTTTCAAAACGAACTTGAGACATAAAGCTACAACTATTATGAATAAGACAACCCATGATTTTAGTGTTTACATAGTGTGCGCTTGTCACAAATGTGGAGTTACAGTTAAAAATCCTGCAAGGTTATAAGCACAAGATTTCAGGACTACGAAAGTCGGGCTCCGGGAGCGGGGTCCGACATCTGTGGTATCAAAGCAAGAGTAAGAGTGTTAAGATATAAGTAGTTGGAGTCCGGTCTCCGGATCGGGTTCCGACACATATATAGTGATAAATATGGTTAGCAAGGGCACTCAAACCTTTAATGACAAAAATTCTAGTAGTATTTCATAAAGGTTGATCTATATAGGTATTCAGTTAAGTGTTATTCTTTCAATCCTAGCTTCTAGGGTTACAAGAATAAAGGTTGTTTTACCACATGCCAAGGACCAACCTCCATCACTTACATTGTTGCAGCTTGGTTGGAAACTTAAATAGGATGAGGTTTTCCTTTACAGGAGTACTTCCTCCATTCCTTTTGTTTTCCATACCTTTATAGCCATTCTCTTATCTAAGGTAGGGGAGGATGTTTTTCATAGAAGAACCCCATTAACTCAAAAAGCCATAATTTAACACCTTTTTTTTAAAGAGGATTATATCAAGGTGAACCATCCTTTTGCCATCATCTTATAATAGGGGTGTAAATTATAGGTGAATATCATAGTTCTCCCTAACTACTTATTTCCAAGATAGGGTACGGTTTATGGATGATCTTTTAGGAATTGCATTTAAAGGCTTTATAGTTAGTCATATAAGAGTGATTGCTTAAATATTAGAAATTTTTAGTTAAAGGGGAAAGTTCTGAACTGATAGATTAGTGGGTGTTTTGGTCATGCTTGATGAGTAAAATATAACGTTTATCATAATAGAGCAAAAGCTACCCATATAGACCAACTTGACTAAGGAGCATTTTTCAAGATAAGAGATAGGTAAGGGTAAGAAAAGTAAAACAGAGAAAAGATGAAAAAATGCCCTTAGGTGTTTAACAAGGGAGGGGAGGGACAATTCAACAAAATGCAATTGGTTATTTAATTTCGTGTGTGTATTAAGTAAACATTAAGAACGTGATTATTGCCTTATATTATATAAGAATAAATTCAAAGTTCTATTTATTGTCACGCTTATTAAGTGGCCTAAGGCCTCTTAAACCTAAATATATTTTAGTCCTATTGAACTAAGCTTGGTTATTATGATCATATAAATTTAGAGGAAATGTTAGGAATAACATAGAAGACATGTTTTAATAAGAGTTATCACCTAACAGTTCTAGGAGTCAGATCATATGTGATTGAAAAGGATGTTATCTACCTAATTTAAGTTTAGTTTATTTATTGATTGATTCAAGATCACCTAATTTCTAAACATTAATGAGGGTTTTTATTTCAAAAAAAATAGTGATAATAACCAAATATATGATTAAAGTCCTGATTTTATTTGGTTGTCATGGCATATAACCAAATACTTTATTTTCTTACATTTATATTATGTTTTAAGTAGAAATTAACTTTGCTTAATATAATTGATACTAAATGTTAGTAAATCAAAATTCTTAGAAATATGTTAGGTTTAAGAAGATTTCTCAAAGATAGAAAAATTTTTTGTATATCTATTTTGCCAAACTTACTAATCCTTGTTATCAAAACATCAATAGGGATTGTAGCAATTAAAAAAAAAAGATGTTATTTTATACTTTTATTTTTAAAAAATTATTTTTTAAAAATTAGTGAGACTGGTCTATAGGTTGGCTTATTGTCATCCTTACTTAAGTAAACATAGTTGATTCAAGTTTATATAAATAGTTTGTATGTGATGGATCAATAGAGGCACATACATAAAATAGGTGAAAACAAATACTATGTAAAATAACATAGAAAATCCTTTTATTCCATATTAGTTAAATCAACATTATGAGAATAATAAAGTTACATACAAGGATATGTGCACCCTTCTGGTTATGAATCATATAATAATCGTGAAATTTTTGGTTGAAAAAAAACCAAAACAACCTTTGTTGAAAGGATGATGATGGTATTGAATTGTTAAATTTTATATATGTGATGTGTTTGATGTAGTGACAATTCAAAAAAAGATGATAACATATATTTCATTAGATTTAGTGATGATTGTATAAGATAAAGTCATACATATAAATGAAATATTTATTTAAAATTTAAAACTTACAAATAACATTAATTTAAGTAAAAGTTACGCATTTAGAATGCTAAAACACTTTAATATGATTGATGTAGTGAGTTTTGAGTTTTAAATCTTGTTGGTTATCTTAAGGGAATGAGGTTCTCTAGTGAATACCTATCAAACTAAATACCATAAGAGCAAGGATTTGTACAAGGATGAAAAAGCAATATAAGACATTATATGATGCATTATTTATTTATGCTATAATTAAACCTTGTACAACTTCTTACCTTCAAAAGTTCCAATTAAAACAATTGGTAAGATTACATATTAGTTATGAAATGGTAATACTTTAAAATAGTCAAATTTAATGATTCTAGATGTAATACTTTGTTGAATCATATATTATCCAATAAGTTTAGAATAAAGTATGATAATAAAAGGTTATGATAAATCCAATAAGTTAGGTATAATCTTATATAACATATTGAACAAAGTATTTATTTCAATTTATATTTATAGGAGAATGGTTCTCAAGATAAGTAGTAGAAGTAAGATGTAATTTGAAAGGTTCAAATCGCAAGAAAATGGTCAAGCTTTATAATAAGGTATGTATTATGATTCATGCTTTATTATATTTTATGAGTTAATAATGTTATAGAATTTAACTAACTTTGGCTTTCAAAAAATTGAACAAATTTTTTTTTTCTTGTTAAGTCGTACATAGGATTAGATCCTACCCTGATTTCCTAATGGTAGTATAATTTATTTATGCTTCATAAGAACTTTGCAAACATAATAAATAATATAAATTTTCTTATCCTCGTTTTAGCCTAATAAAGCTCCCAGGATATAGTCACTAGCGTTACACATCAACTCAAAGAGGAGATTCCAATTAGGTACAACCATTATAAGAGTCAAAATTAGGTCCTTCTTCATCTTACTAAAAGCAATAAAATTCATTAGTGAATTCAAAAGGCACATATTTTTGTGACAAAAGACATGAAGGTTGAGTAATTTTAGGGAAATCCTTTATAAAACAATGATATAACCAAACGTATCATGAAAAATCTTAACTGTATGAAATGATTTCAGAGGTCGTAATTTTCCTATAACTTCTACTTTAGTTCTTTTCACCTCGATCTCATATCAAGAAATCTTATCTTCTAGCACAATTCCTTCGTTTAAAATGACACTTCATTTTTCCCAATTAAGTACCACGTTGGAGTCTTCAAATTGTCATCACACATGCTTTATATTAAATAAACAAACGTAAAAAATAAAATAAAAAACTAAAAAGTCATCCATGAATACCTTGATTGATTTCTTTACCATGCTAGAGAACGTAGTTTTCATACAATATTAGAATATAGTTAGAGCATGTATAATATAAAGGGCATCCTCTAATAAGAAAATGTATAGTAAAGAGATGAAATATCATTTTCACTTAAACCTCTAGTGTAATTAGGATTTAATTATATCTCGACTATCCATTAAAAAAATAGTAAAAATCATATCTTGCTAATCTTCTAATGTTTAGTCAATAAACAGTAGAGGTAAGTGATCTTTTCTAATAAAATTAGTTTTTCTGTAATCAATGCATATTCTCCACCTAGTAATAGTCTTAGTGGGGATTAATTCATCCTCCTTATTGGCTACAATTGTCGCCCCCTTTCTTCAATATAACCTAAATGAGCCTCACATAAAAACTATTAGAAATAGGATATACAATTCCTGCATCAAAGAGTTCTATTATCTTAAAGCACACAACATCTTTTATATTTGGATTAAGCCATCATTTATTCTCTATAATTGGCTTACGGTTATCCTCCATAAGGATTGAATAAGATAAAAAAAGATGAACTAATCCTACAAATATCATAGACGATCTATATAATTGTTATCCTATGCTTTCTTGGAATCCTAACCAGCTTATTTTCCTATAAACAACTTAAAGAAGAAGAAATAATAACATGATACCTACTATGTTCTCCTTGATATGCATACTAGGAATACGAAGAATACTATTTCAATTCATGCAATTCCATCAATCTAAATCTTCTCTACCCACAACCATATAACAATATTGTTTATATGACTATCCATTATTGATGAAAGTTTTCTTTAGTAACAATCTTAATTTGTATGTTTTGATGGTTTTGCCCTATCGATGTAAGGGATTCCTATGACTATCCATTGTAATGTTATGTAAGGTTTAGCTTAAGTTAATGAAATTCTTTAATTTCTAAAATAATATTGTTTACAATATTATGCGTTAAGATTAAATAAGAAAAATATCTAGAAAACTCCATAAGAACCTGGATAGCTATAATGGAAATATTTGTCATAAAGTACTAAACCATACTTAAGATCTACATAACATCAACATCTATGGAGACTCATAAATAATAAACTCCAAATTGCATTCAAAATTTCAAAATTCTTAATTTAATCAAATAAAAGATAAAAGATAAAATTTAGCCAAAATAATACATAAATAAAACATTCTAAACATCGTACACCTAATATATATGCATGTAAGCAGGTACAAGGTCACTTGGTTATTGGTCGAAAGCTCGAGTTTAGCTCTTATACTATTAGGTTCTAAGATAAGACTGACACCAAACACCTTTTATTATTAGTTCCAGTTTTGTTATACTTCTTTAGGATCTTGCTCACTTATATGATCAATGTCACTTTACCAGTTGCAAATGTCTATTCTTATATACCAAAGCTCTTCGTTCCTAGTTTTCCTACAACTGAATCCTTAAAGTTGATATTTTTTTAGAAGTTCATTGAAAAAGCATTGGTTTTTCTCTATATCCTTAATTGATGCTTTAATTCAAGTCTTTTTCATCTTCTCTCCACTAGGTATTCTCCCTCATGACCTTTGACTCATTAAGCAATATATGTATGCATGTGTGAACTCCAAAAAGTAGAACAATAACCTACTCTCATCAAACAACCTTGAACAAAGAAACTAAGTTAGGTAAAACACAAAGACTAACAGAGAATTTTTTAGATGTCTTTTAATTAGACTTACATTTAGCTATTTACTCATCTAGGATTAACATTTAGATGAGCCTATTTTCATTTTGTATAAAACACAAAAAGAAAAGGAATTAGTAAGATAAATATGTGAATCTCCTACTATGTATATCGCCAATAATTTATCAAACTCCAAGTTAGGTGCTTCTTTAGTATAAGTTAAGGGTTTCAACTCTCCTTTTAACCTAAAATCATTATTTTTAATGACATGCTCCTCCTCTTTTTCCTGAAGCTCAAAGGTTTTATATGTTTTTCCCTAAATCATCACTGCAAGCATTAGGATTTCTTTCACACTAGGGTATGATGATTATATCCTATAATAGTCCTTAGGTCCTTATCAAGGGCCGGAGGCCTTTTTAATGTTTAGTAGAAATGAAACTCTACTTTTCATTTGCCTACCTTAAACTTAAGCTTTCCCTAAATGACATTAATTATCACCACTTTAGTAGCCAGGAAAGGTCTTTACAGTATAACGGGGACCCTAATGTTGTATTCTATATCCATCATGAGAAATTTGGTTAGAAAAATAATTTTCCTATTTCATAAATAAGTCTTCCACAACCCCAATTAGATACTTGATAGAATGATTCGTTAGCTCGAGTGACAAGTTTATGGGCTAGAGATCTAATATTACTAACTTCTAGAAAATAGATAAAGACATTATATTTATATAACACTTAAATCACATAAAAATTTGAATGGTTTAGAATCACAAAATTTATAAAGAATACTTAAACGCTATAGATCCTTTAACTTATGAGGTAATTTGTTGTCCAATATGCCATTATGTTCCTCTATTAAAAACACCCTAAAATACTCGTCTGATTTTCTTTTGTTGGAAATGATATCCTTTAAAAACCTCACATAAATGACATTGATTAGAGATGGAATTGGCAATGATTTCATTATGTTCACATTTGCCTTATTCTTTATATCAACACACTAAGATGAAAATGAAACTAATGTCGATATTTTACAGCTTCCTCCATTTGTTTCCTCTTCATTAAGCTTTCGTAACTTCATCACTTTCTTATCTCTAGCAACTTTAGATTCAAGTTTTGTGCCACTCCTAAGTGTAATGGCTAATAGTTGATATCTAGGATTTATCTTAGTTTTACTCGAAAGCATTCCTTGACCTCTTTGACTTATCTCCTTAGTCATTTGGCCTATTTAAACCTCCAAATTATAAACGAATGCACTTATATTTTACATTATATTGACCAATTTTTAATCAAATTCATAGATGAATACAATATGTGTTTACTAGTTTTTCCAATAATGTATTAATAGTCGACATGAGTTACTTGAACACCTCCCCTATCCAATTGTCCTTTGGTGGATGTTATTAAAACTAAGGTCTATTTTTGAACTCAAGTGGTTACATTGGTCTCCCTACTCTTACTTCTGACTCTTTAGATAAAAATTTAGGGATGAATTATCTATCTCAAGCTATATATGTTAGAGGGGGGTTAATTCTTCATATGTTTCTTTCCTTCATAGGCAAACATGTAGTTTGCATCCTCACTAAGAGTCAATATTAGCTCAATATTCCTACATGCATATGAAGGATACCCATATATAATATATTGTTAACATGCCATAATGTTTCCTATATCTTAATTCATAAGCATCTTCATCTTATTTGAGAAATCAACCATTTATGATGTCCATTATGAAAATACTTGAACCTCTTTCTCATTACTACTTTGATTGATAAATTTCTTGTAAAGGTTTTGATAATCTTCATGATTTCTTTAATAGTTTTTGTATAAGTAGTCCCTTGTGTAGTTATGTCAACCAAGATTTGACATATTAGTGTGAGGTCATTGTAAAAGAATTACATTCCCAACTATAAAGAATATTAGAGATTTAGGTATTGAATAAGCAAAGTTTTGTATCTTTCCTAAGCTTTATGAAATGCTTTTTCTTCTTTCTATGTAAAGCTCTAAATCTACCTTCTTAACTTGGTGGTTTTATGTAGAGGAAAAAATCTTAACATGAATATGTTGTAAATGTAACATCCCGTTTCCATACTAAAGGTTGGAACCCTAAATTTCTATAATTGAAAAATAGCAATGAGAGATTAGAAAAATAGATTTCATGCTCATACATAATGATAGCACACACACACACACACACATGAATATTGATTTTTGCACATTAAAATGATTGTACATGCATTCATTGACATTTTTGAGTGTAATTAATCTATAAATGTCATTATATTTGGAATTATGAATTATATGTGTTAAAAATTGATTTGGAGAGTATATTTATTGACTTAAAAATTTTGGTAAAAATTTGGAAATTTTCTAGAATTTAAGGGTATTTTTAGATTAGAAAAATGCCAAGTAGCAGAACAATTGGTAAATAGTAGTAGAATTAACTATCAAATGGAAATGGAAATTTTGATAAATGACTTCGGGATTTATTGACATATGTCATTAAAAACTGAGAAACAATTGGAGTAGAAATTGGAGACAAATGGACTAGTTAATAAAAGACCAAGAAGAGACCTTGAGAAAGTGACATGTGGCAAGTGACACTGTTTTAAATTACAAAATTAATGATCACTTGTCTTTTATGAGACATGCTTCATTTCTCCATCTTCTTCATTTTCTTCATCTTCTTCATATGCTCTCTTCTTCACTTATGACACCTCACTCTCACCCTCGCCCTCATCATATTGACTTTTGTTCAACTTTTTCACTTTGCTTCTTCAAGATTTATTGTCTTCTCCATCTTGTTATTAAAAGACCCAACCTATTCCACCTTAAAAGGGTGATGATTGTATATGTTGGAGGAGCTAAGGTTTCATGGTGATTGAAGAAGCTTTGGGTTAATCAAGTAAGTAACCTATTAATCTTCATGGCTTTGATGAATGAAACATGTTTTGATGATAGTTAGAGGTTAAATGTTCATAAAATGAGGATGAGTATATGCTAAAACATGAATGAGAAATGTAGGTAGATTCATGTCTTGCTTTGGTGTTTTGATGGGTAATAGATTATGGAATGATATACTGTTGGATTAAGTGAGTAAATAGTGTTTAAAGTATGCTGGAAAAATGTTAGCTGTGACATTTTCCACTGATTAAACATCTGTAATTTAGCCATAACTTGTTCTGTAGATATCTAAATGAGATTTTTTTATTTAGATTAAATTAGAGACATATGACTACATTTTTTATGAAGACATCAAATCCAAATTATATCTTCAAGAGTTTCAAAATTAAACTAGAAGTTGATTACTAAGTGCAGCAGAAAAATGAAGAAGTGCAGAAAATGATGAACATGCAGGAATGATGTTCTATTTTTGATGTCTATGTTTATTCATGGATTTTTATTTGTGATCAATTTGAGTTAAAATTGAAGTGACAATGAAGGTGAAAATGAAATAGAAAATGTACAAAAAGTGTGATAAAGGATTGTGATAATTGGAGTTAAATGAAGATTAGTGAAGTAGACAAAATTGCAGAAAAATGTGATATATAAAAGTATGGAAATAGGTTCTATTTTTGAGTTGTAATCAATCTGAAATTTTGAATTGTGTATAGAGAATACTAGACCGAAAGTTGAGGTATAACAGAATGATCAACTTGAAATGATAGAATTTTGGCAATGTAGTGTGTTGGAGTATATTATATAGAGTGTTTTTACTGAACAAACATTTATAGTCAAGTCATACCTTGATTTATGAATATTTAAATTAGATGAATTTTGATCTAGATGAAACTAGAGACATACGGCTACAATTGTTAAGAAGAAATTGAATTTGAATTTTGTCATTAAGAGCATTGAAATTTAGCTTGAAGTTCAATTTTGGCTGAGGCTGCAGCATTACTAGTGACAGAAATCATTTCTTGTTGTTATCGAATAAAGTGTATTGATGTAGGCCGAATTAGACAAAGTTGACTTCACAAAAGTTGTAGCTTATTTTCTTAGCTTTCAATTGGTATAAATTTTGTAATTTTGGATATTGGAATTGAGAGATATGAGTTGTACAACTTTAAGTGCATGATCATGTACTTGCCAAAATTTTGAACGTATTAAGTCTGAAGTATTTTGAGTATAACTTTTGAAATACTAAACCAAATTGTATGATCTTGGTGTCATTAGAAACTTAAGACATAGGAGAAAAATTTTCTAAAAGGAAGTGTGGTCAAATGACTCCATTTTACTTGTCAAAATGATAATGCAAATTGGACCCAAAATTCTGTTTTTAGAAAAATTTGGAATGATCAAATGAGTTATGAAATTAGATTCAAATTATTTTATGGAGATGCAAACCGTAAGTAAAATTTATACTTATGTAAGTGTTAATATATGAATGATTATGTGACAAGAATAATGGAAAGATATCCAGAATTGTCATTGAGCATGCATTGTACATAATCCATATGTATACATATGTGCATAAATGAGCACGTGTTTAATTGTGCAAATTTGTGATATGTGTAAATGTATATTTTGCATGATATAGAGGACCATTTGGAACATCAACATCTAGACGTTTTCAGATTATGGAAGCTATGCTAATCTGGAGCGTACTGTGAGTTGACCTAGATGGTCTTACTTTAAATGAATGTTTTGTTTAAATTCTGTATTGAATGACTATATGAATGTGATTGTACTGATTCCAAACATTGAATGTCTGAGGCATTTGATGTATGAATATCATATTGGAAGTGCTCATTGTATGTGAATTGGACTGACTATATGATACTCAACTTGATTGTTGAATGCCAGACTAAGGTCTGATGATAAATATGAATGAGACTGTGAATGTGATTGATTAAAACAATGATTGCTTGAATATGTGTGATGTATTTCATTACATGAATGCATTATTAGATAATAAGAACTGTGACTTAATTAGCCTCCAAAAATGAGCTTAAAGCTCGGAATGTGATTAAGAGCCGAAGGCTCGCTATGTATAATGAGTCATGTATCCCCAACAGATAAGGGATAGTATTAATGAGCCCGATATCCACAATGGATACGGGACAGTTATAGGCATTCAATCATAACAATAACAATTGAAAGTGAGTCTCATGAGCACAGCATATGCATCTGATATGTATAATTTAAATGGTTTGACTTATTTTTGAATGTGATATATGTTTTAAGTGAATATGAAAGGTATGTGAGTCAACATGATGAATTGATGAAGCGACGTGAATTATGTGATTATATGAATTGATGTGTTATGTGATTGAGTGAGCCATAAAGGATGGTCCACTCACTGAGTTTGCAAAACTCAACCCAAACTTTGCAATATTTTTCAAGCTTAGAGAAGATCTCTAGTTAAACAAATTAAAGTCTAGCCACTACGTTTGAGTAAGAGATATAGGCCGAGATCAGTTCGAGTCTGCATTTGTATTTCTTTATTTTGTATCAAAATGTGTATTCTGCATATACTGTATAAAGTGTATATGAATGATTTTGTAATGTAATGACATTATGACTAAAATGATTTGTATCTAAAATGGGCCTAAGTGACTAGTGAAATTCTAATGAGTTGTATAATGATTATAACTCTTGTGATTAAAAATGTTTATGAATAAAATGAGCTCGATTTGTTTATTAATTTTCCACATATGCGTGTGTTATTTTAAAAGAAAAAATATGTTCTCGAATACCGTCAATATGTTCGGGTATATGCCCTATGGTGCTACAATAAGTGGTCTTCCAAACTAAGTGTTTCCCCACTAAACTTTCAAGCTTAGCACGGTTGTTAATCCATGTAGGTCCAAGTCATAAGAGTGAGGTACAGGGAACATTTATAGGGACCAAGGCCAACAGATAGGAGAAAAAGTACTTTTGGAATATAATTTTAGCTAATGATGATTGTACATGTAATGAAGAAAGGAAATTATATGTTTTCTTTTGGATTGCCATGTAAATGTAAAGATGTATTACTACTGTTAAGTGATAATGTTAAGCATTGGGACATTTTGTAATGTGTATATATACAAAATTGAATATAATTGTATGTCATGAATGTATGTACAAGAATTTTGGGTGCCATGGGTGTGGATAGTTGTAGGTTCCATAGAGGGGATGATTCAACTTAATTATATTTTTACACCCATATTTGATGTATTTTGCTTGATATTTTATACTTTTGTTAAATATTTGGTAATTAACGTGATCCAAGTGTGTTTACATGTGATAATTGCCTTTATGGACTTAAAGGAGAGGAATTCGAACGAAAACACGACTTAAAACAAAGAATCGACAAACCTGAAGGAATGTACAACAGTGCATATTGACCGTGTACTTTCTCATGGCCGTGCACTTTCATGATACCCAGCGAATTCCAATTATGTACAGTCTTATGCACAACCGTGCAAAAGACTGTGCGTCTCCCAAAATACAAGATTATACCTCTACATCACAAGAATACTTGATAGAAGATAATCACGGAGATTTAGAATTATGATCCCATTGTTTTCTATTTATTTTTCTTTCAATGTTTGTTTGATTTTGTGTTCGATTATATGTAACTAAATGTCCAGTTAGTGTTTAGGTTAGATAAACTCTATTTTAATACCTTAACATGTGTTGATTTCTCTATTAATGCAAATGATTGATTGATTTGTTGCGATCCAATTACTTGTTTTATTTATGTTCTAGTGTTTTGAAATATTAGACATAATCTAATTTCATACGTGGAGATTAAAAAATCCTAGGTTTAAATAGATCCATGGTAACTGAAAAGAGTTGATTGTAATCCTAGGGATAGGATGATATAAATCTTTTATATTAGGGTCAAACCTGATAGAGGGATTCACAAAACAGTGGCATAATCCTATAAGATTTGACGTGAATAATTCGGTTAGAACCTAAGGATTAATTGCTAGTAGACTTAAGGTTAACTACTAGCATACCATATGGGTCTCCACAGTCTAATAAATCATCAAAACAATTGCAAGAATAAAGGTCGTTTGGTTCCACTTCTGTTTTTCTGTTGTTGTTTTTGGTTTCTGTTTCCTGTTTTTGGTTTTTGTTTTTTTTTCCTAAAATAACGAAAACCTGTTTGGTTGAGATTTGTAATATAAAAATTGAAAACAAAAACTTGTTTAGTTGAAGTTCCTAATAAAAACTGAAAACAAAAATATGTTTGGTTTTATTATCATGCTTCTATTCTTTTATAATTATACTATTATGTGTGATAATTATAATATAATACATTATATTTTTAAATTAATTAATTATCATTATAACTAAAATTAAATATATGCAAACAAAATATTATTAAAAAATTACACATTAATTGTATATAATAAAATTACATAAATTAGAAATTATATTAAGTCGTTC
>JANIPM010409125.1:0-10924 GCA_027478405.1 Erythroxylum cassinoides | reverse complement strand
GAACTATGAATACAAACACCTCCATAGCCACAACTTCACAGCCATCAACGCCCACCATAACACATCCTTATGCATTTAATATGACTATTTTAACACTCCTACAATGCATGGAGAACATATTAGACATATTGAAGCACAACTAGCTCACTTTCTTCAAACACCAGAAGTTTCAACTGCCTTTTCCACCAACACCTCGATGCATTAACAGAGAAGCTTCTTAAACCTTTATTTTCTTGTGTTTTTCTTTTTTGTGAGTGCATTGAGGAAAATGTAGATTAAGTGTGGGGGAGATAGGGAAACATTGAATGTTTGTGTGACGGTGTATTTTGAATTTACTATTTCTTTGCTCATATTGAATTTGAATTTGATTTTTTTCTTTTCTATCTTTTAATTTGCATGTGATGTGTGTTAAACCATAAAACTCTATCTTAGTAGTTTGAAATGAGTCTAAATTGCATGCTTTAAGTCTAATTAGGTCAATTGAATAGAAGGTGAAACATGCTGATCAATTAAAGTAGTTGGTTACATAAGCTTACTCATAAATTGATGCTTGAGTGATTAGTTAACTTATAGAAGTATAATGGATTTTCAATTGAGCCTATGTGAGGAATTGAGCCTATATGACTCCATTCAAAAGTCATTTGATTTCTTTATGTGTGTGATACTCCTTTAGATGATTACCTTCAGAACTTGCTCTGAACTGGTTTGAATCTATTTAATGCATGCTAGATAAAAATGATTAAGGCCCTTTTTCTTTTTACCCTTGACTTAAATGACCCACCTATCTTATTTCCCCTTGTAAACCCTTTGAGCCTTTACCCCTTTAACCTTACCTATTCACAAGTTTAATAAAGTGATAAGTTAGCTAGTTTTGAGACTTTTGGCCATATTTTTTCTTAGACGAGTTTACTAGTACTTCTATTCATAGAGAACATTGTCTTTATCTATTGTTATTGATTATTGTTTCCTAAGTATTAAAAAAAGAAAACAAGAAAAGGATCAAGTATAGTAGCAATAATAATTTTTGAGTAGTTAATCTTTTTACATGCAATTCTTAGAAATACATTTTGTTGTCCCTTTGTATATTTAGTGCTTTATGACTGCTTGTGAAGAACCCCTCAAAATCCTTTTGACTCACCTTAACCTTAGCCCCATTACAACCTCAAATAAAGCCCTTTTGATCTATTTAAGCATGTAATCACTGTAGAAGAGAATTGGTGTATTTGCATATGGTAGTGTGATTTCCTATAAGGAGTTTTAGAGCGAAACTCAACCTATAAACACTTGAGTGAAATGAGTGAATTCTGTGAGGAAAATTCATTGTGAGTTTATGCTTATCTTTGAATGATAGTTTCATAAGTTGAATTTGTTTATGTGCATCGATGAAAACTAATCATGATGTGTGTGGTAGCTTGACATTCGATTGGCCAAAGTTTAATTGATTGCATGCGTTTAGCTTCTTTGAAAATGATTTGATAGAATTTGATGGTCATGTTTAATTTGCTCGAGGGCGAGCAAAAGGTTAAGTGTGGGGGAGTTTGTTAATGTCGTTATTTTCTATCTTTTTGTGTGTTAATTTTCTTTATTATTGAGGTTTGAAGTTATACTTAATGGAAATTAATCTTGTTTTTTGTCAAGGTGTATTTTAGAACCGAATATAAAGAACTGCGAGAATTTTGGGATAAAAAGAGCTGAACTAGACGTGAATCCTAATTAGACGTGGCCTCGTGCAATAATCAGAAACTTAAAACGCATAAGCAAGACAGCCCAAGACCAAAAAGCAACACACGAGAGGCAAAAGAATATAAAACCATTCAGCCAAAACGTTGACGTTGGGTGAGGCTTGGCTGGAGCTTTTTAATTGGCAAAATCAAGAAGAGTGAGCGGAGGGCGGCGTTAGAATTAAAATCAGCAGGAGAGGTGTGCGGCGCAATTGGGAAAAATCATTGCACAGTAGACACATAGGGTAGAGAGAAATAACGCAACAGTGGGAAGAGAAGGCAGCACAGTGTCGGGCAACAATAAATCAGATAGAAATAACGCAATAAGAGAGAGCAGAAAGAAGGCGGCAGGCTGTGCGTGGAATAGAGAGCTGGGACAATAAACAGTAGAGTTAAAAACAAGAAGACAACAGCTAATAGCACACAAGGAAGGACGACAGCGACAGTTTCAACGCCAGTGACAATCGGAATAGTTAGGGAAATCATGATGTTGGGTAACTAAATTTTTATTTCTTAGTTTACGAAATCCTAATTATTGAACTTTGCATGTTGTGAGAATTTTGTTCTTTATTTCAATCGATTTATTAGTCAAGTATCAATTATTTTTCTTGGTCATTATTTGATTGTTTAATTTGACAGCTAGGTACACAACTAGTTTGTGTTTTTATTCGATCAATTGCTAGATTAGAAAGGTTAACGTTCAATTCTTTTAATCAAAAGTAGCGAATAGGATTTTTGTCTACTATGTTAGGGACATGATTATAGGAAAAATAATTGTCTAGGGTAAATATACATCGTATGTACGTTGTCTAGTTCGTCGATTTTCTTGATTCGTAAAGCTATTAAATAATTAAATCTAAGATCGTATCCAGGTTATTAATTAATAAGAGTTAATTCAAATTCATGTTTTGGTTAACTAAACATAAGAGAAAATAGGTTAAGAAATTTATCACTACGAATGCTGAACTAATAAATTGGTTATTTTTAGTGTCGATGATCAACGCAAGTTCAATAATGAAGGAGACCGGAAACCAATATTTATTTATATTGATTGTTAAATTTTCATTATTTTGTTTCTAGTTATTTTTCAATTTCAATTTCCAATTAAATTCTGTTTAATTCACAATAACAAAACCCCCCTTTTTTATTGCGTAACTACTAACGTCTGAATTCTTCGTGAGAACGATCCCGACTTTCCACTACTACATTAATTTGTGTTGCAGGAAGTTTTTTTTATATTTGGTTGCAGGTCACAACATTCACCAACTACCGCAAGTTTGTATCTAATTATGGTGTCATTGCTGCCCCACTCACAAAAATGCTCAGAAAGAACTCTTTTGCTTGATTGGAGGATACTAATAAGGCTTTTGCGAGGCTCAAATTAGCCATGACATCCACCCTAGTACTGGCACTTCCGAATTTATCCAAAGATTTTGTTATTGAATGTGACGCCTGTGGCTCAAGAATTGGGGCAGTTTTATTACAAGAAAGTCATCCTGTGGGTTATTTCAGTCGCAGTCTAGCTAAGTGACATTGTAGCCTCCCTGTGTACGAAAAAGAATTAATCGGTTTGGTGCTGGCGATTTGACATTGGTGATCATATTTGTGGGGAAGGCATTTTCTGGTTAGAACTGACCACTATAGCTTGAAATTCTTGCTCGAACAGCGACTACTTACACCCCCTCATCAACATTAGGTAAGGAAACTTCTAGGATACAATTTTTCAATAGAATATAAAACTGGAAATACTAATATTGTCGCTAATGCACTATCACGGAGAGATGCCGAAAATGTGGAACTACATGTTGTGTCAATGCCCCAGATAAGTCTCTTTGAAACTATTCAGAGTGAACAACAAAGTTCGTTGATATTCAACATTTATTCAGGAGTGTTGAAAACGATACCATGGGTGGACAATGGTCTATCAAAAATAGCCCATTGATGTATAAGGGTTGTTTTTTTACCTTAAAATTCTCCAACACTTGCCTCTATACTTTCTAGAATTCACTATCAAGGGCATGAGGGCTATCAGAAAACTCTCTTCCGGATTGCCAAAGATTTTCATTGGCCGGGGGATGAAAAAAGATGTCAGACTTTTTATAAAGGCTTGTGGTGTTTGCCAACGCCATAAGGTGGAGAATCTTCACCCTGCAGGGTTGCTTCAACCGTTACCTATTCCTTTGCAAATATGGGCCAATGTTTCACTAGACTTTATTGAGGGTCTATCAGTTTCGTTAGGCAAAAATGTCATCCTGGTGATAGTGGATCGACTATCTAAATATTGCCACTTAATAGCCATCTCCCATCCGTACACAAATGTAAGTGTGGCTAAGATATTTTTTGATAATGTATTTAAATTGCACGGATTGCCCAAGTCCATTGTTAGTGATAGAGATGTGGCTTCCACCAGTGCATTTTGGACTGAATTATTTCGTTTGAGTGGCACCAAACTCTGCTTTAGTTTAGCTTATCACCCACAATCCGATGGACAAACGAAGGTGGTGAATCGAATTGTGGAAGTTTATTTGCGCTGTTTTACAAGTTCACAACTGACTAAATGGGCACGTTGGCTCGCAAATATAGGTTGAGTACACTTATAATACAAGTTATCACTCGACTCTCAAGACTATTCCATTCGAGGTGGTTTATGCAGAAATCCACCTAAGTTCCTATCGTATTATCCAGGTATGTCCAAGATTGAAGCAGTGGACCAAGCTCTGAAGGAAAGAAATATTATTTTAAATACATTCTAATTATTTTAAGCAAATTTACTTATATATACTAATCAATAACTTAATTTATTAAACAAATTTATGATAAAATAATAGTTAATTTTTAACAATAATAATTTAAAATTTTCAATTAAAATGTAAGGAGATAAATAAAGGTACTAAAATTTGAAAAATATATTTTATTAGTGAGATTAAATGAATTTATTATTTTTGAAGATTAAAATAGTAATATATTTTAAAATAATATTTTAATTAAAATACAGAGATAAAAAATAATATAAAATATAAAATTATAATTTATCAATTAAATTGTGTGAAAGACTAAATAAAGAAAAAGAAAATTTAAATTGTCAAAATATTGACACTAGTAACATGGGTTGGTTAGCGTGGAGAAATAGGTGGGAAACTTGTTGTTTGAAGTGGGTCCCACATTTAAAAATGGTGGAACCCACAAGTTGTCAAAGTGATGAGTGAGTTATTAACCGGGTTTTAGAAAAAACTGGGCGATTTTTCAATAAATCAACTCAAGGTGATGAGTGAGTTATTAACCGATTTTAGAAAAAATTGAGCAATTTTCAATAAATCAACCGATTTTTACTTAGAAAGGTTATAAATGCAAACCGGACAGGAAAATGCGAATCAACAATCAGTTTATGAAGTAGATCAATAATGTTAAGCAAGATAAACAAAACAAAGGCAAGTTCCCAGAAATCATATAATAAGCTGCGTTATGCAATAAACACCGGAAAGTGAATCACACACTTTGAATTATTAATACGTTTATGAAGATTAAAATATTAAGCAAGTTAAACAAAATGGCAACTATATGTAGATAGTGAATATCGGAAAGTGAAGTGCAGACTCTGTGAAGGATACAACCTCAATTGTTACCTGACACAAATAATGCCTTAAAACCTACTAATGCCTTAATAGCAATGTTTTAAAATACACATAATGTCTATTAATATATAATAAACTAATAATAAATTTAAAATTATAAACTAAGATTAAATCTAACATAAAATTTAAATTAATAATAGATATAGAAGCTATATTTCTATATTGTCATTTACTTAAAGACTCGTAAAATTTAAAATATGTTTAAAGAAAGTCAATAAGAATGACTCAATTCTAACTTCTTTTTTAATGTCCTTTTAATGTACTCTTTATAATTTAAACATTATTTTAACACATTCTTAAATTATTTTAAGCAAATTTACTTATATATACCAATCAATAATTTAATTTATTAAACAAATTTATAATAAAATAATAATTAATTTTTAACAACAATAATTTAAAAAATTTCAAATATAATTTATTAGTGAGATTAAATGAACTTATTATTTTAAAAAATTAAAATTGTAATATATTTTTAAAATAATATTTTAATTAAAATATAAAGAGATAAATAAATAAGATAAAATTTAAAAATTATAATTTATCAATTAATTGTGTGAAAGACTAAAAAAAGAAAAGAAATTTTGAATTGTCAAAACATAGACATTGGTAACACGGGTTGGTGTGCAGGGAGAGAGAGTAGTGAAACTTGTTGTTTGAAGGAGGTCCCAAATTTTAAAAATAGTGAGACCTACATGTTGTAAAAGTGATGAGTGACTTATTAACCGGTTTTTAGAAAATACCAGGCGATTTTCAGTAAGTTGATCAATTTTAACTTAGAAAGGTTTCAAATATAAACCGGATAGGACAATGCGAATCACCAGTCAGTTTACGAAGTAGATCAATAATGATACATTTGTTGAGATTTAACATGTATTTCTGTTATAATTTTTATTTTTATTAAAAATATATTTAATTGAGATTTATAATAAAATTAAAATTAAAATATATTTAATTTTCTTATTATATTATTTATTAAATTCTTATTATACTATTAGATATTAGTATTCAATTTTAGTTTAATTTATTTATATATAATTATGTTCTTAATTTAATTAATTTTCATAATTATTAGAAATAAAATATCAATATTTAATATAATTAAAAATTTATGCACTAAAAAATTTAAAGCAGCCACCAATTTATGGTGCATATCCTTATATTTTTCATATATTGTTATGGTGTAACTAATATAATTAGAACATTTGTTGAACAAGTGAGAATTTAAATAATAAAAGTATATATTTTAAAAAAAATTAATGATAATAATAGTAATAATTTTCAGTAATAGCAATATTTTAAAAACCGGATCAAACATCGAACTGAATAAAGTAAAAAGATTTAAAGTTTAGAGGTTTAACATAGCTATAAAATTGAATAAGAATAAAAATACACATAATGTCTATTAATGTATAATAAACTAATAATAAATTTAAAATTTTAAACTATGATTAAATTTAACAAAAAATTAAAAATAATATTAAAAATGAAAACTATATTTTCATATTATCATTTACTTAAAGACTCGGAAAATTTGAAATATGTTTAAAGAAAGTTAATAAGAATAACACTAACTTTATTCTAAATTCTTTTTTAATGTCCTTTTAATGTACTCTTTACAATTTAAATATTATTTTTAACACATTCTTAAATTATTTTAAGAAAATTTAATTATATATAATAATCAATAATTTTATTTATTAAACAAATTTATGATAGAATGTAAATTAATTTTTAACAATAATAATTTAAAAATTTTCAATTAAAATGTAAGGAGATAAATAAAGGTACTAAAATTTGACAAATACAATTTATTAATGAGATTAAATGGATTTATTATTTTTAAATATTAAAATAATAATATATTTTTAAAATAATATTTTAAATAAAATATAAAAATAATATAAATTTAAAAAATTATAATTTATCAATTAAATTGTGTAAAAGACTAAAAAAGATAATTTTTTTTAATCTTTTACACAATTTAATTAATAAATTGTGTGTGCGAGAGAAGAGAGAAACTTGTTGTTTGAAGTGAGTTCCACATTTAAAAATGGTGGAACCCACATAT
Source organism: Erythroxylum cassinoides (assembly GCA_027478405.1). NCBI lineage: Eukaryota > Viridiplantae > Streptophyta > Magnoliopsida > Malpighiales > Erythroxylaceae > Erythroxylum > Erythroxylum cassinoides. The sequence goes on along the minus strand of JANIPM010409125.1, from coordinate 3,500 downwards.
AAAAGAGATAAGTGAGTTAAAAACCGAGCGAATTTACTGGCCAATTTTTACTCAAAAAGGTTATAAATATAAATCACACCAAAAACTTGGCCCATTCATATTTACTTCGATGGAATCGATCGGTCCAATTTTCTGATCATTGACTAATAACAATGATTACTAGAAATTACTCTTGTTATTTTGAGTATGCAAGAATTACGTATAATTATTAAAGAAAAAAAGGGAAAAATATTTGATTTTGCAATTTTTCAATTTCAAAATGAATTAATTTCTTTTAACATTTAGAGACAGAAGATATAATCATCTTTTTATAATTTTACTTACTCTTAATCACTATTATTTTAAACTATTTAAAATATATCATATAGTATCTTTGTTCCATATCAAATTTATTATATGACAACAATTAATTATATAATAATTTTCTTGTTAAAATAATTTGATTAATAATTAATAAAGGCCTTTATTAAAATTTATAATATCACAATATATTAAGAAATTTGAAATAATACAAATTTTAAAAATAACTTAAAATTTAAAATTGACAAAAAGCTCGAATTTAAGTTAACAACATCCACTCCTCTAAGTTCATTACTAGAGTAATATAGGATCCCTATTCAGTCTCACCCAACAACTCTTTTTTTATTTATTTATGTAAACTAGAGCTTGCATTAATCAAAGGTGGGGTAATAATTCCAAACCTGAACAGGGGCATACAAATAAGAGTGTCGAGCTAACTGGTGAGCTGCGACATTGTAGTGCCGACTAACCCAGCGCACTGAAAAATCAGGGTGACGCTTGAGAATACTTAAACAATCGTCTATAATTTTACCAAAATCAGATAAGTCGTCCATAGGTGATTGAAGGGAGTAAAATACTTCCTGAGCATCCACTGCAATAGAGCACGGGCCTTGCAGGTGTTGATCAGCCCAAGACAAAAAAGATCTACAAGCGATAGCTTCTGCTATCTTGGGCTCAAAGACTCCATGGTGCAAACCTGAGATAGCAAACTCAATAGTTCCGGCTCTGCTTTTGACTATTGCTCCATACTCACTTTGGTTTAGGTGGGGGAAGGTTGCTGCATCTACAAAGCAACTCCACTGCCATGATGCTCCAGCAGGTGGAACTTTGACATTAGTGGCGGCCAACGTGGGAGAGGGGCTAGACCTCCAGGAAACAACAGAAATTGGGTTATACAAGCCTCGTGCCGCTGTCCAAGTTTGAAGGAACAAAGCTGTCATCCCTAGAGCCTGCAAGCAAGGTGTAATCTTGGCTTCCCAAACATGTTTATTATGACAGCACCATAGTTGCCATAAAATCATACAAGCACTCCTGATTATATTCACAGAGATTGCCTTGGAAGCATTACAGATACAAGTAAACATGGTCGACCCAAAGGAGCTAAAATCCAAGCCAAATTCAGTCCAAATCTCTCTTGCGACAAAGCAGCCCACAAAGATATGGAAACAATCTTCATTACCGCCACAGTGGCCACAACTTGAGTCAATACCTATGCCTTTTCTAAAGAGTCTCTCTTTGGTAGGAAGAATGTCCCTTAAAAGTCGCCACATGAAAGTTTTAACTTTAGGAGGGATATCTAAGGCCCACAAGAACTTCCATATCTCATTGCGCTCATCATAAGGTCCCTTTTTCAAAATAAGGGCTTGGTAGTAACCAGACTTAACAGTATAATGCCCCCGCCTATCATAGTGCCATAGCCATTTATCGGGCCTACTCCTCAACCCTAAAAGGATCGTTAAAATAGAAGTCACATCTGCTTCACAACACACCTCTTGAAGCTTTTCTACATCCCAACCATTATTCTCCCGATTAAGGAAGTCAGAAACCATCAGAGTATAATCCGGAGGCCCTGGGTCACCAAGCAATCTAAAATCCGAATCCCTAGGGATCCACGGGTCCACCCAGAAATCGGTGGACTTCCCATCTCCTATCTGAATTCTGGCCCCTAATTTAAGTACCTCTTTGACTTAAACATTTATGCTGAAAGGTTTCTTGACATGATATCAAACCCTTGCGCGTCCAAAAGACTTCAAATTAAAGTTGTGCCACCCTCGTATCTGTTGGGCTTGTGATTTGTTGTATTTGTCCATATATCGTGTCAGTTGGAATAATTTATAATCCATTCCTGAATCTCAACGAATAGCCAAATGATTTCTTAACAATTACTTTTACGTATGTTTTATGTCTAAAGATAAATTTTTTTAATTAAAATTTTAAATTGTAGCAATTAATCCAACTTGTATTTTGCGATAATACTACATCAATAATTGAAATAAAATCACACTTATAATCACCACCACAAACAAAAGTACATGTCGAACAAGGCATAAAGTTGTCAACTAACCTTCTATAAACATCTGAAGCAATCAACGGGAGACGGGCAATCAGACTTAGAGAGTCTTCGTATGTAGGCTCCCAGTACCTAAAAGTGTTACCACATTTCAGTGCTGTAAGAAATGATTGAAAGTTGAACTATTAGCAAAAACATCATAAAAGGAAAGACTTACTTTGATTTGTGAATCCCGTTGTCATATGTCTTCTGAAAGTCACTTTCAACCTGAAGGATAAGAATGAAGAGATAAAAAGTTGTCAAGTTTGCACCAACAAACAACATTTTTAGGCACTGGAAAGCTGTCAACTAAGCCCTCTCATAAATTTCAAGGATGGCCATTACTAGGTGCTGGTAAAAACCAATTCCTCTTTCAAAGACAAGAACTCCAAGTTCAAGGCATACCTTAAACATCTTCAACGATCTTAGTTAAACACTGCATCATAATAAGCAATCAAATATAAAAATTTACTCAACAGAAAATACATAGAACAAAATCAATATTCCAAGCTTCCAAAATGTTACATAGCAGGAATCATTCAAGAATGATTTATCATATGAGAAAAATCTGCCACAGCTCATTTGCACATTCATCGACAATAAACCCAATAGAAATTGAAATTGAGCTTGAGCTTGGACTTGGGCTTGAAAAATTGAATAAAGATTAACTTTAGAGAATTCTTCAAGTCCTCCAAATTTTCCAAAAAGCTTTTGCCATCCACATACCTCTTGTCACTCTATGCTTGAAGTGATCTTTAAATTGTGCCAACCCAAAATCAGTTCTTAAAATAGGAATCTTTTCTATGTCTTGCCCCAATGCTTGTCATCTTTGAGTCATCATCAGTCAAACCTGCAAAGGTTCTCAATCCATGCTTCAACTAGGTTACATTTTTACCTCAAGGCTAGAAGTAGGTGATTTAGAACATAGTAAGGATTCACGGTATTGTTTCTGACGCTCTTCCATTGTTAACACCAGAATGGCAAAATATTCCAAGCATAAAACAAACATGTCGATTACCACCTTGCTCTGTAATGCCACCAATAACGTATTTTATGATGGTTCAACCATAATGAGTGGAAAAAACAGTAGCACAAAAATAGAAACAGTTGCCTTCATCCACCACTGTCAAAAGTAACATTAGGCAGTCCA
>JANIPM010409080.1:0-12599 GCA_027478405.1 Erythroxylum cassinoides | reverse complement strand
TCTCTATTGGCTATTCAGGTTTGAGTTTTCATACCGACACCGGGATCCTGGGTTTCGGGAAGGTCCCGGGAATAAAATTTTTTTGTTTCCGCTGCTGGAACATGTGATGTTCCTCCCGGGATTTTCCTACAAACCATCCTTACAAGATGATGAAATTCACTTCTTCATCATCATGATGCTTAACCTATTTGATATTTCTTACTTTATAATTGAAACTTAGCTTCATCATGTTTTCTTTTGTCATAAGTATAGGCTCATCCTAGACAAGATCCATATTCAAATCTACCAAACCTAGGGCTAACTCTATATTACTCTTACAAGCCCTAAAATTATTTTTAATTAAGTTTTTAATTGAAAACTCTTTAGATTAACAAATAAGGAACCTTTGTAAGAGACTAAAAAGTTCAAAATCCACACCATAAATTCTCCTTTAGTTAGAATAAATAACATACGTAAGAGTTTCAATAGATTAAGAATTGATAATTTAATTCATTGTCTTTTTTTATTAGATAACAATTCATAAATAAAAAATATATCTTATCTTTTTTGGTCATAAAATAATTCATAAATCGAAATTATAACACTTGTTGATTATTATATAATCTCATTAGACTCATGTATAATTACCTCTTTTAGGTATGTAATAATGCTAAACTAAGAGAAAAAAATAATTTAAAACGGGATTAAAATCATTGAGTTAACCAAAATTATAAAAATTATGTGAAAAAACATGAAAATTCCCTTATATGGTCTATTGTTCGATCTGTCCAGAAAGCTACCTAATCAGCCTTCAATCACTCATACATAATTTTTTCAATTGATCAATGGTCAATTAGACTATGGGATTAGTTAATTGAGTCCATCCTAAAAGTTACCAAGAGCTACAACCCTCAGTTCCCTGAGTCTGGTAAACTAGTATGTTGATGTCTTGAAATTTCAAAAATACAAAAAATGCAAAATAGAAGAGCCAAAATCATATATTTTGTGGGAAACATTCGGAAACATAAGAAATACACAATTTAACTAATAAAAAGTTTCAAATTTGGTTAATTACTTACTTTGGTATGGTTATTAACTAATATTATAAATTATTCATAACAAAAAGCATAATTTAACTAATAAGAAGTCACAAAATCGATTTAATCTAATGACTACTGTGTAGCTACTGCATCGATTAGGAACTTAGGAATCTCAAATGAAGTACTCTCAGATGAATAGTAAAGGAATAATAACTTTCCTCTTGTAGAAGACTTTTGGCATGCTTGACTTAACTTTTGGTAACTTTTTATTCTAGGAGGTTTGATGGAAATCCCCAAAGGGATCTCCACTCCTTTAGAGGTAATACATAACCATTCTCTTACTATTCAAGACTTGAATCTCTTAATGTGAATATTGTTAAGGATTGATCTATGTAGAATGCAGAAAATTTGATTGTCAATGGGAAATCTTGGAGCAAGGTTGTCTCTTTTAAAACTCCTATAGCTGAGCCTAAACATTAGATTTTTTTAAAGAAAAAGACTAACTTTTCCCTTTATATAAATTTAGGCTCAAAATAAATGGGTAAATAAGGGGTTAGATAGAATCCTACATACCAAGAAGCATACATTTCTATTCAAGTTTACAGATGATGAAATTATAAGTAAGATTTTAGAATTAGGATCTTGGCATATAGGTGGACCACCCATGTTCATTCAGAGATGGGCACTAGGTCTAGTTTTTGATAAAAACAACATTGAATCCATTTCTTTATTGATCAATTTTCACAACATTCATTAGAGTATTGGTTTATAGATGGCTTAAGTTTTTTTTGGCTAATTCAGTAGGAAAACCTATAGCTTTTAACTCAACAACTACCAAGCTTGAAAAGGTGTGTTATGGTTGGATATATATGGAAATAAATCCTAAGAAGGCCCTCCCTGAGGTCTTGCCTATCATGAAACTCAGTCCTACTAATGAACTTGTGAAAGCTTAGATCCAAATATCATACAATTGGAAACCTCAATTTAGGAAGCAAGTTTGGTAACCAACAAGGAGATTTTTCTCAAGAGGAGATCCCACTGAGTTAATAGGGTTAGAGGAAGAACTAGTTGATTCTATTCCAAAACCTAACTTCATTGGATCTATACTTGATTCATATAATTCATGTTTAGCTCTAAGGGGGGATCATTATGATAATTAGGCATTGCTATAGTTGGTGATCTAGGGAAAACTAGTGCTAACCCTCCAAAATAACATAAAACTAGTGCAAACCCCTTAGAGAATGATTAGGAGGATGAGGATTTCAATTAAGGAGTTATTGATGAAATGCAAGCAATAAATAAAATGTTTACTCTTACATCTATTTTAAGGTCAGGATGGAAAAGGAGAAAGCCCCAAAGGGTTAGTAAATTTACACATTATCTTAATGATTTTTTGGAATATCAGGGGCATGAATGAGCCTCATAAAAGGCAGGATATTAAGGATATTATTTTGGAGGAACAACACATCTTAGAAGGATTGTTACAAAATCAAAGCTTTTAAGCTCCAAAGATCAATAAGTTTTCTTAGAAAAGCTGGAAATATAACTCTAACTACATTCATCATCTCAATGGAATAATTGTGTATGCTTTTAATAAGGAGAAGGTTAAGGAATCTAATAGAATTCCTCTGACCAATATGTCAATCTCTTATTTAAACTTGAAGATTATAAACTTGTTTTTAAGATGACCATCATCTATGCTTTTTGTTGGGTCCGTGTTTTGGGTACCATGTGTACCCCAAGTTTGCACGCGACCACAACCTTGTCTGGTATTGTCCTCTTTGGTACTCGAACTCGAAACCCCAAGGTTTTGTATTTACACAAAAAGCTAATTGAACTACAAAGGTTTAGATTTTTATTCTTTTGCTAAAGTAATAACATATGCTACTATTATAATTATAGAAAAAAAATGGTAAACTTGCCCCTAATAAAATTCATTAGTACATCTAACCCTTTAATAAAAAATTAATAATCTAATGGTCATTATTAACTGATTTTATAATGGAGTAAGAAAACTTTAATCATACTAAACTTTTATTTGTTAAATTCTATTTCTAAAGTAGAAATATAAAATATTTGGTTAACCAACTAAAGGCTAATACCAAAATTGTTGTATTGTTGTGGAACTAATTAAGTGGCAACCTTGTTTATGCTTCATTTATTGCTTCGTTATACAATTTTTTAAGAACCAAGCCTTTTATTCAAAAGGTAACTTAATAATAATTAAAATACGTTGAGCAAAAAAATATTAAAGTTAGATTAATTTATTTTAACTTCAATTTGTAGTTATTTCTTTGTTCACATCTACTTTGGTTCTTATTTGTAATTTATATCCAAAAATAATTACAATTTATTTTTAGTTCTTCTTTAATCATTGGTTGTAATTAAAATTTTTATAATTTGATTTAACAAAAAAAACTTCACTATTAAAGTGAATGGAGCATATATTAGTTGTTATCTCTAATTTAAAGTTTCTAATTATTGATATGAGAAAATTTCTCAAACTTATATATTCAAATTATAATGAACAATGAATTGGGTGATTCATTTTAATGTTTTATTGGAAAAATATTCTAAAATTATTTTGTAGTATTTCTAAAATACTAAGCTTGTATTTAATAAAATTTACATTCTAGAAAATTCTTAGTCATTACATCTACTTTTTTTTAAAAGAGAAATGTTACAACTTTATTTTACCTTCTTTCTCAACTTTTCTCATAGAATGACTTAATCTACTTATCTTACTAGATTATATGAGATCATAAGAAATTACTATAACAAACTTATTCTTAATCCAAATAAGAATGCATTCAACATATTTCTATCGAAGATTTAACATATTCTTCTTTAGTCAAATATGTTACTTCGACACATTAGATGTCACAATATACCTAATAGGAATCAATTTACTTATGATCTTTTGAATTTTCCAAATAAACTAATTATACAAATTAGAAAGAAAAGGCTTGATGCATTTAATGATATTATGAGAGAAGTCTCCATAAGTGAAGAATTAAACCAAATTAAACATTGAGCATTGGTTACTTTATTTCAAGCTAATGCTAAAGAATTAGATGAGAATATGAAAATTTACAAATGTTTGTAACTTTTTAGAAAACTCAGTTGAAAGACACTGTCTCAATTATAGGCATATCCTAGATCGTATCCAAATTCACAATGTTATAAAAGATCCCTAGCTATAAATACGTTATAAATAATGTCTAAACTTTACAAAGTTATAGAGGGATATGTCATAAACAGTGTCTAAACTTTACAAAGTTACAGAGGGATCCATGGTTTCAAACATAGGCATACCCTAAACCATGTTCATTGGTGTTAAAAGTCCTTAACAAAAAATGACCCTGCCTATAGTCATCTTCTGGGTCGAACCCACTTAAGACCCTAAGTTTTTATTTAGAATTTATGGCATGTTTTCTTTTAGTATAATTAGTTTTTGATACCTTTGATTATTAAGAGGAAATAAAGTTTCTTTTTTTTTGTTCTTCAATGAACTTTGAACTTATCAAAGAATTGTTTATGGCATTCAAACACTTGATGAATTTAATTCTTCATTCTTTATAATCAATAGGTCCATTCTTACACACACACACACACACACACACACACACACACACACACACACACATATTACACTTCTTAAATTTTAAGAAACAAAATGTTGTTACGAGAGAATGTAATTATATACACTTTTTAAATGTAAAAAATTCTAGTCTAATTATTATTACCATTCCTTATAAGTTATGATACTTTCATTGTTTAATACATCAAATTATAGTTTTTGATACCTTTAGTTTACCTTAGAATCTTTTTTGTAAAAATATTCTTTAATGAGTTTTTATGTAAATATTAATAAAATGCTAGTGAAAAATGTTAGGTTTTAGATTTTACAATACCATTAAAGGAAATTGATAAAAAATTAATATAAGGATTCTTTTTAGAGTTTATAATGCTATAAGGTAGTTTTTAAGTTATTCATAATAATAATTGTTTTAAAAAATTAATGCAATTAGAATGAAGGTTTGTATCTTTTCCTGTATCTTTTATAATATTATAAAGTACTTCTTAAGTAATTCACAATAATATGAATTTTTAAAAATTAGTGAAATTGTATGGAAAGTTCATATCTTTTACTTTAACTTACAATATTTTTACTTAAGCTTTTAAGCTTCCTACCCTTTTAGGTGCCTTAGGGATAACAATGATTTTCTCTCTAATGTTTATACAATAAACAAGTTTACCAAATACAGTAAGATATTTTGAACTTTAACTTAAAATCTTCTTGAAACATTTTTCTACCAATACCACGAAAGGCATATTCTTCCACTATTCTGCTCCATTATATTGAATAATGTAGTGACTACGACAAGAGTTCCTTCTTGATCATAAAACTAGTTGGACTATTTATATACTTATTGCTACCACACTTCAACTAACTCAGAGCACATTTAATGTAGTAGAAGAGATAGAGAACGTAAGATGTAAAGGAACCATTATCCTACCTAATTAAAGAAAATATATGAAAAATATGATAAGGAACTAAGAACCCTAATCAACAAATATGTTCAAATATTAAAGGCGTAAATTAGGTGATTTTAGAGTAATCTAAATTTTTATAAATTCATATAATATTTAAATTTTGTGGTATCAAATAGTAAGACAACATAAACCACTTCTAAACTTATGCAAAGATAGTGTTTAAAAAATTATAGGTCTTTAGGTAACTTGATGAGATTATCAATGAATAAGACAACATATAATACGAAAATATTAAACCATAAGCAAACCTAACCAATAAACATATAAGGATTATAAGGGTAAGAGAGATTATACAATGATTTAGTAGTTTAGTCCTCTTTAATTTATATCTAGTCTCTAAACTCCTCCTGAGAATTCAAATTTACTAACCCTCTTTTTCAATTAGTAAGGGAAAAAAGCTATAATTATCTCATTTTAATATTGAAGATCAACCATACACAAGCTTAAGATGTTTACAGAACTCTCTCTCTAAACTTGTAAATTTCAATAAAAACTATCATAACTCCAACCTGATATTCTCAGCTTCTCTCTCGTAATTTTATCCTTTGACTTTTCTGTTTGGAATTTAGTTAACTACCCTTAAACAAAACTTCATCTATCCCTTTTTAGTATACTCCCACAAAATTTTTTGGGTTTATTTCCACTTTGAGTATCTCCTCGATGGAAGCATCCCTGGTGGAGGGTGGCTATGGACCTTCAAATATGGATTTTTGAACTCTGCTAGCTCTTTAAAGAACCATTTAGATGTGTATTTCTTAAGGGAAAAGGAACATAGGAATGAGGAGGAGTTCTTGACTCTTCAAAATGTAATGGACAATCTAAATGGAAATAGGATTTAGTCAGTGAAAGTGAAGTAAAAAACTTCCACATTAAAATTAGCTACTCCAAAAACAGTATGGAGAGACACATTGGTGGCTTAATGTGTCTTCTTCCTCTAAGAGCAAGCTTACACATTTTCAGGATGTACTAGTTGATAAAGTACCTACACCTCTAGTATAATTACTCTAAGGAGTAGTCACCTAGTCCTTAGTCCTGGTAGGTTATTTTTCAAGTAAAGGAACAACTTTTCCTTTAGTAAGTGCCTAGGTTATGGAGAAATAGAAGAGAAAGGGTTTAGAAAGAATATTATTCACCAGAAATACTCCTTTCTTAGATTTTGTCACAGATGAATGATTACTTGAAATATTAGAACTAGGACTATGGCATATAGTAGGTTAACCTATATTCCTACTTAAATGGAGACCAGGGTTGGAGTTAGATAGAAACCAAATCGAATCCACACCACTGTGGATAAAATTTTGCAATGTCCCTCTAGAATACATGATAATGGAGGGGCTTATTTTCTTGGCTAGCTTAGTTGGTAAGCCACTTAATTTCGATTCACAAACTCCCTACATGAAATGATTATTCTATGCCAAAATCTGTATGGAAGTAAGTAGACATTGAGAACGAATGTGGTGAGTTAACTAAGTTTGAAATTTGTTTCACATGTTTTTGGAAAAAAAACAAAACACAATGACAAATGGAGACTATTTGAAGTTTATTTTAAAATCTTTCTTTACTGTAATTATACAACTCATATCTTATAGTATCAAAAGCGTTGTTCCCATAAAGATTGTATTATTCACATAACAATTTTTGCACACCTTGTTTAAGGTAAACAATATGTTAAAATAACTAAAAATTAAAAAAAGAATTGATAATTGAATGATGAAACAAGTAGTAGTGAAATAGTCGATTAATTAATGATGAAGACTTAGGATTTTGATTCACCTTCTTGGTTTAACATTACTCAACCTTAGATATCCAATAATTATGATTACCCTCCCTCGAGATCTAACTAAGTAAGCCCAATTAATTATATATAAATTGAATTGTAACCTCTTGATCTATCAAAGCTATTACTAACTATCTAATTGGATTTAAAGTAATCATATAGGTAACCAATAAACAAATAAGATCTCTCTTTAAATAGGTCTATCGAAACTCTGCTAGTTAGTGGTAACGCCCCGTACTATTGAACCTCCCAAACCTTGCTTATTAGCAAGAGTTCCTCTTATTGTAGTTGTTATTGTTACAGATCCATTATGGTACCAACTCAGGCTGTGTAACACATCACTGATGATTCTACCTAATCTCCCAATTCAAATTGAATATAAAATAATAAACGTCACAAAGTATATTCTATCAAATCAAAAATGTGAAATTTTAACAAATAATTTAAGAGTAATCAATAGAGTAAGTTTAGCAATCCATGTCTAATATATATACTAATCGATTCATCATTAACATTTAATAAAAAGGAAAGAATAGAGTAGAGTGTTTAATTTTGAATGTCTTGTTTTCTATTGTCTTAAGCTAGAAATTTTTTTAGCTTGTGTGATTAAAATCTTTCTAGTCTTTAAGCCCTTGGAGGTTTAATAAAAAATATTCGAAGGATTGCACTATAGGGTACAACCTTGAGTCGTTATCTTAAGCGGAACCTAAGTGAATGGACCTAAGTTAATCTATATGTCATTAAATGCAAGCTAATTGTGTAAAAAGGGTTTTGATATTTGAAATCATGAACTCAACTAAATTGATTGCAAAATTTATTTTTTTGGATTTTAGGGAATCAAAAAAATTAGAAAAGTAAAAAAAGTGATTAAATAGTGATAAAGTCCTCTTAAAAGTGAGCTTTGGCTATCATAGATCGAATTTGATTTTGGTGGGAGTAGAAATCACTAAGTTTCAAATTGGTAAACCTTAAAGAACTCTTTAAGTATAGGATGTTAATCAATGGGACTCCATTTCTTAAGATCCTATTAAATGCTTTTAGCATGTATAGTGGGATAAGTCCATGCAACAAGTCAATTGAAATCTAGAATTAACTCAATATCAAACATGACTATTCAAGATAAGAGAGAATCAAAGATTAAAAATAGATATATAGGAAATTTCATATATTTAAGAAAAAGTTCTACATAAAAAATCCAAACTACACAATATGAATATCCAGGATTTGATTACAATTATAATCAAGTAGCCCAACCAAACATTACAAATCCTAAACCTAGGAATTTATAAAGTAAGAGTTGAACTATGGATTTAACTACTCCCCTCTTAAGTTCAAGGAACTCCAGCCATTGCTATATCTTTAAGAGGAAACGAAACGCCTAGCCACTTATAGCTCTCGAAAGCTTCACAACTGAGAAGGAATCAAAGGCACCCATGGTGGAAGATTGATAGTGAAAAATAGAAGAAGAAAATTTGGGTTGGATGAGAGATAGATGATGGAGGCTATTTTTGGAGGTTGTGTATCTGATGTCTTTGGTTCTTGTTTCTTTTTCTCAAAAAATAAGGTTTCTGAGTAGTTATTCGTGTTGGTTTTTATGATGGAGGCTATTTTTCACCACGGTGAAAGAATGAGTTCGCTGCTGCGAACTTTTCTTGAAAAACTTTGCTAGAGTTTTTGTGACTTTGTTGTGACAAACTTTTCCCTTATGGTTTCTTGTGTTCTTGAATTTCTTGGTTTTGCTCTTGGCTCTACTTCTTGAGTGTCTTGCATTGAAAAGTAATGCAGTATCAGTTGTCTTAAAAATCAATTGAGTGCAATTACTAACTATTTGTGACAATTTTACCTTCAAACTATATTAATTCAAAATAAGCACTCATAAGCTAAATTAAGCACAATATTCGATAACAAGAGCCAAAAAGTATAACTTTAACCATGAAATTGTCACTAAATAATATAGAAACTTGGGTTCAATCATTGTGTAATTTAGGATTTTTTCTTTTTGATTTCTTGTTTTTGTGTTTTTCTAGTCACCTCTTTCAATTTTTTCTTTTCCTCTTTATACTTTTGATCTTCTTAGGGTTCTTTCTAGGGTTTCTCCAGTTGTTTTTCTTACAAAAATAGCCCCAAATCATTAAAAGTATAAAAATTTCAAGACATGGAAATGTGCCTCTTGCACGATTGTGCATGATGCATGATCGTAAATAGCTTTCTGTACATCTTCTCTATCACAATCGTGTATGGCATGAATGATTGTGACTGAGGCTTCACCAAATTTCTATTATCCTTGTGCTCGATTGTGACCCATCTTGTTCTCTAAGTATTTTATCGTTTTTTTATTTTTCCTATCCCCTCTCCTCATCAAACATGTTAAACATACTTTAAAGCTACAATTAAGATCATATTATTCTAATAAACAAAAGTCAAACAAAATACATAAAACACTAATAAGAACATAAATCTAAATCCTACACTCATGATTTTCACCTAAGAAATACTTAAAAACACACTCTAAAGCCTAGAAAATACACTATAATTTGCACTATTAACTTCCCCTTACTTAAACCTTTGCTTTTCTTTAAGAAAAACTAACACCAAAAACAAAAACAAAGCGCACTCACATAATCACATAATCATGCAATAATGGTAAAATGACATCAAATCTCACGAAATTAACTTACCCACAAACATCAATCACTTAAAAAGTTCCGGCACACTAACGTATTCTGTTCATATTCAAGTAATTTGATTTAAAAGCACATGTCAACTAAATTATTGAAACCTTATTCATACATCTATAGACCTTGTAATTATGCACTCATTCTTATTTACCAATTAAAAAGGTAAGACATAACTAAGTATCGCCTTATGGAATTTCTGGACATTTTACAATATCAATACTTTCAATTTTATTGAAAACATCATAATTTTAGAATTTATTTAACAATCACCTAGTCTTTTGACATGAAGGCAAAAACATTATCACGAACGTGCTCCGATTACTCAACTAGGTTATGATTTTACAAGCTTGGTTTGAGTGTCATTCTAGTCTTTTGATGCGAAGAAAAATATTTTGTCTTGAATGCCCCAGGTGCTCAACTAGATGACAACTTATAACTAGCTACCATATCTATTCTTAACCCAAATTTTCTAAACAAAAGCCAAAGGAATTGAAAATTTATTTAATATATTTATTCAATGTATATTTTTTAAATTGCATCATTTCTTCCTAGTCAATCACTCCTATGAAAGGTTACTAATGATGACTACAAATTTAAATGTATTTAATTTTAAGTGCATCCAATCAAATGTTACAAAATGAAAGAATAGGTAGAATATTATAATTAGCAAGCATATTCACTTCATAGAAGCTTAAAACATAAACTTCACAAGTTAATTCTTTTTCATAATTTAAGTGATCATATACATAGTCAAGCTAATTCCTTTCAATTTCATGCCATTGACACATTCACATAAAGCAAACATCATGAAAAAAATTTACACAATTCTAACATAAGAAAACAATACATGTAATGCAAATGCAAAGTCACATACAAATGAAATTGCAAACTTATATGTCCCCACACTGGAACAACATAGTGTACTTAATGTGGAAATAATACATAACTAAAGCATACTCAAAATACAAAACTAATTGAACAACAAAAATAAGAGAAATTGAAAATAAGGGCAAGAATACTTATAGGGATTATAGTGATGATGGAATCGAAGAAGGGACTTGGACATCTTACACTGAAAAATACTTTAATAGTTTCTTTATTCGGTAGCATTGTTGGCACACTACTATTTTGAATTGTGCCTCTATGGTGTCCATTATACCCTTTATCACTTGTTGTTTTTCTCCATTTTATTGAGTACCATCTCCCAGCCTTCTTCTTCATCATTTTCTTTACTCAATGTTACCTCTTAATGTTATTGTGGTGACATTGAATTAGAGCCCAAATGTCATGTCCTGTGCTTAATTATAGATTTAAACCTTAGATCTTATAGGTCCATACCATTGGACTCCAAGATTTGAACCCTCCTCAACTTTGCATTATTAAAAAGTTTAAGGAAAGTAGGGGTTAGTCCATTAGTAAAAACATCATAGTACTGAGCCTAAGTAGTTACTAAAAGTCTCATGCCTAAATATCTACTCTTATTCTTAATGGAAGTAGCTATTGTTTAAAAGATGTATATGGATGTGTAGACCTTGACTTTGTTCTCCATATATCAAAGTAATAATAAATCCTTTTTAGCACATTTGTTACTTTGATTCTTCACACAAAAATTATGACATATGAATGTATGTAGTAACTATAAGGTTTTGAACATGCATCTCATACATAATATATATAAAATATATGCAGCAAAATATAAAACGGAACCTTAAAAACTATATCTACTCATGCATATAGATATAGAAAACAAAAACATGAAATGTAACTCCGCGTTGGGTTGTCGTAAACCACAACGATTAATGTAGACCGTCTCTAATGAAAGTCCACACGAAGATAAAAGAATTAAACCTTAGTAGGAGATGGCTAGAATTCTTTCTTTGTGCTAGCAAAGACAAGAACTCTTATGAGAGTTAAAGAGAAAAAGAGTATGTGTGTAAAAAAGAACCTTTCTTTTTCACGTGTGTCTTACACAAGATGCATGAAAATTATCTCTAGCTTCTACACCATTTGGCTTTCCATAAACCCCATCCCTAATAGAGAGTTATAGGAAGTTAATGGTCATGAATAACATGCATTAATGGAAGTTATAGGAAGTTAATGATCATGAAAATTATGCATTAATGGAAGTTTTAGGAAGTTAATGACTAAATTGGCAGCCAACAACACTTGTTTATAATCCATTCCGTGCAATGTTTTCTACCACGATCACATCTTGATACAATTTCAAAACACTCTCTTATATCTTAAAACACCATCCAAGGCCATTTTACTCATCCTTAGGATCTCCTATGTGTGTGACTCATTAGGCTTCCATTTATGTTAGCCACTTGAATTAACACTTAACTCAAGTAAGTGAAGAGTAGTATCTAGCAACACGTCATGACCCCCAATTGACCGAAAAGACAGTAGTTTGACTACGAACCCTTCCATACGTAATGTTTCCATGTAATTCATCCTTTCACCATCTATACCCCACTTAGTTTAGAGTATGGTCAAAGTGTCAAACTCCCACTAGGTTGACTACATCACATATAGTCCAAGTGATATTAGATCTTGTCCTGAGGATCT
>JANIPM010408938.1:0-12617 GCA_027478405.1 Erythroxylum cassinoides | reverse complement strand
GGCAGATTCACTTCAAAAGGAAAGTTTGTAGAGCGGTCGGATGGTTTTAAAAATGACAAGCGGACTGATGGGAGGGGTGGCCCTTCCTCACTCCCACGATGACTCTCCTAAGTTGGAACGTCCGAGGGCTGAATAAACCCTCGAGACAGCACAGTGTTTGCCTCTTAACACGGCAACACAATTGTCGATTTTTGTGCCTTTTGGAAACTAAGTTTGATGTTGGGGGATTGGCGACATTTATGCAAACCCGTTTCGTCGGATGGCTTTATACGCATAATTTTGATCATATCATTGGGGGCCGTATGGTGGTGGCTTGGGATCCTGTTTATTTTGACTGCAATGTTTTAATTACAGGAGAGCAATTTATTCATTGTCGCCTTAAAAACACTATTACGAAGGCTGATTTTCTGCTTACTTGTATATATGCCTTGTATCGGGTTACACAACGTAGGGAGCTGTGGCATTCTTTAATGGGATTGCAAGTAGACCCGACGACTCCATGGTTACTTCTTGGCGACTTTAATTGTGTTTGTTTTGCAAATGAGCGTCGGGGTAGTAACCCCCCCTCTGCTTATCTATTGAAAGATCTCCAAGATTTTCGGGTGGCACTTGGGTTTGACGATGTTCCTTCCAAAGGCGAATTCTTCACATGGCAGAAAAATCATTGGCTTGCTAAACTTGATAGAGCCATGATAAACCAGGCTTGGAACAATCATGATTTCTCTTGCTTAGCTACGTTCCTTCCAATGCAGGCTGATTCAGACCACGTCCCTTTGCTTGTTGAATTTCACACCCAACGTCCTCATGGTACCAAGCCTTTTAAATTCTTTAATATGTGGCTTTCTCACCCTAATTTTCAGGAACTTGTTGAGGCTTCATGGCAGCTGAATGTTAATGGTACAGCTCAGTTTACCCTGTGCACTAAACTGAAAATGCTCAAGCGTCCACTTAAAGCACTGAATAAGGAAGCCTTTGGCCACATTACATCACGAGTACAATCAGCTCAAGCAGAATTTCAACAGGCCTATCAAAACCTTCTCCAATTTCCTGCTAATACCGAGATTGAATCTCAGGTGAATCTGAAACGTAAGCTTGTCAACTTTCTGCAGGAGGCTGAACGTTCATTTTTTCAACAAAAGGCGAAATGTAGGCACCTTATGGAAGCTGATCGGAGCACTGGTTATTTCCACTCTATTGTTCGGAAAAAGACTAAGTTGAATGCTATTACTCATCTTATTACTAATGATGGGTCAGAAACTTCTTCACTACAAGAGGTTCAGGAGCGGCTTCTTCACTACTTTACGAGTTTGTTGGGGGTTGATGAACCACTGAGGAGAATTGATGCTCAGGTAGTAAGTACAGGTGCCCTCCTTCCAGTGAGTGACCATGAATTGCTCGTTGCGCCTGTTACCGAAGCTGAAATTAGAAAGGCTTTATTTTCAATTGGTGATGATAAAGCGCCAGGCCCGGATGTTTATACTGCTGCTTTCTTTAAACAACAATGGCATCGTGTTGGCTATGATGTTATTCAGGCAGTCCAGGAATTCTTTCGGAATGGCAAACTTCTTAAACAACTTAATCACACATTCCTCACCCTTATTCCGAAAACAACCTCCTCCCCCAAGGTGACTGATTTCCGACCCATTGCTTGTCTAAAAGTTGTGTATAAAATCATTACAAAGATTTTAGCTACGAGACTTTCGTTGGTTGTGGGACAGCTAGTAGATTCTGCACAAGCTGCTTTTGTCCCAGGACGGAATATGTTAGATAATGTCTATCTAGCTCAAGAACTTGTAAGGGGATATAGCAGGAAACGTATATCACCACGATGTATGTTGAAAATTGACATAACGAAAGCCTATGATACAGTCTCTTGGGGATTCTTGGCTGATATGCTCCATGGTTTGCAGTTTCCAACCCGATTTATACAATGGATAATGGAATGTGTCACTTCAGCCTCTTTTTCCATTATGATTAATGGCTCTCCTCATGGTATGTTTAAAGGTAAGAGAGGACTACGACAAGGTGACCCGATGTCTCCTCTCCTATTTCTTTTATGCCTTGAATATTTATCTCGGGTGCTTAAGAAAAATACAGCCAGCTCTTCGTTTTGGTTTCATCCGAAATGTCAACAGTTAGCTATTACACACTTTGCCTTTGCCGATGACCTTATGTTATTTTCTAGAGGAGATGCCCCTTCAATACAGATCTTGTTGGATAGTTTACAGGAACTCAATGAAGTGGCTGGGCTGAAAGCTAATCATAATAAATCTAGTCTTTATCTTGCTGGAGTTTGGGGATGGGAAAGGGACTATATTCTACAACAAGTAGACTTTCCACTTGGGGAGTTTCCTGTGCGCTATCTTGGGGTCCCGTTAGCTCCCATGAAAATTTCTGTTGCCCAGTATTCGACATTACTTGAAGTGGTTGACTCACATCTTCATGCCTGGAATGGAAAAAGCTTATCCTACGCGGGTCGCTGTGAGCTTATTAATTCAGTCATTCAAGGCACACTTTCATTTTGGTTCCAAGCTTTTCCCATACCTGCAGTCATTATTGACAAAATCACTTCATTATGCCGGCTATTTTTATGGGGTGGTAAACATTTCAAAGTGGCATGGGATAGTATGTGCCTACCGCGGGATGAGGGTGGCCTGGGTTTAAAGCAGTGTAAAGCATGGAATTCCGCTTTACTAGCGAAAGTTCTTTGGAACATTCATGCTGAATCTAACTCACTATGGGTTCGATGGATCCATACTGTTTATTTGCGCGGAACTTCTATCTGGGAATGGCAACCACATACTCGTGATTCTCCCCTTCTCAAAAAATTGGCTTCCATCCACGACCAGATTTTACTTAAACTGGGAACTATACCAACAGCTATGGAGGATCTTCAACGTCACTGTCTGCAGGGTACCTTGTCCTCTAAATACATGTATGAGCTTCTGCGCACTAAACAACCACATAAGCCTTGGATGTCCTTCATTTGGAAGAGATACATACCACCCAAGTATTCATTTACTGCTTGGTTATGTCTTCGTAATCGTCTTCCTACGAAAAATCATCTAATGTTTCTGGATCTTGACCAGACTTGTGTTTTGTGTAGACAAGAATTTGAAACAATAGAGCACCTCTTTTTCCAGTGTTCCTTCACAAAAGAAATCTGGTGCTGTATCTGAATGTGGCTGGGTATCAATAGAGAATTATCTTCCTTGCTCCGAGCAATCAAATGGATTCGGTTGGATTTTAAAGGAGCTCTTCTCCGATCTAAATCTATTCGAATAGGACTCCTCTGTACTATCTACATAGTTTGGAAGATCCGAAATAATGCTCAAATGGATGGAGTCTCCGTCACCCCTCTAGATGTGGTGGCAAAGATTAAAACAACGGTATACAAAATCCTTTATAAGTTGTATCCAGTGGAATTGATAAACTTCTAGTGGTACTGCTTGTGAATGATGAGTCCATCCCTTCAGGCGTTGTTTTCGTTTTTGTCTTATGATATTACTGATACGGAACGTTTTGCATAGGCTATGTATTATGTTGTTGGATGGCCTGCACTGTTGGTGAACGATGCGTCAACCCATAGGCGTTGATTTCGTTTCTTGTCTTCTGAAATTACTAGGCACGTGCGTATTGCATGGGTCATGACTTATGGCTTGCTGCTTATACGCACCGTTTAACATGTTTAGCTTCTTTCTGAATTTGATGTAATTTATTTAATTTGTGGCCCTTGCCTTTTTATGGGTGTACGGGGATTTTGGAATTTTTGCACTCTTTATTGTCTGTTTGGGGTATGCCCCAACATTTGATGTATATATATTTTGATAAATGTAATTTACAATTTATCAAAAAAAAAGAAAGAGCTATCAGTATCAGTATGCAGTGAGGGATGTTTGAGAGTGTCTCTCTCTATGAAACCATTCTCCTAGATTGTGTCCTCGAATCTGTCTTCGTTGGTTGGTTCTTCCGATAGTGCTGGTGCTACGTTCATCTCGATCCTTCTGTCCTACGGTGTCGTATGTTGCTGTGTTGGAGTATTTTGGCGGGATTTTGCTAGTTCAACTGGGTACCGTCTGTTGCGCTCGTCTTCTCCTGGGGAGGGCGTGACGTGGTTTTGGCTTGGTGTCCATGGCCAAAAAGAAACCTAAGGGTTTTGTGGTGAAGGCGGTCGGGGAGTCTTCTTCCTCCTCGTCCGGTCAACCCTCGGTGGGGGCGCCGCCTTCGGCGGCCTCCTCGATTGGTGTGAAATCGGTGACATCTAGGGCCCCTTCTGCTAGTCCGAAGAAATCTGGCGTTTCCTTAAAAACGGGTAAGGGCGTTCTTAATGAGATTCTTATGGAACAAATTTCGTCCTCCTCCTCCTCTGATGAGTCCGAGGACGAGGCTACTGGTGGAGCTACACAGGAGTCTACGGAGTCTAAGCACTCAGCTGAGGAGCAGCAGGTGGAGGCTTCTCCTATTCCTCCTCCGACAGAGAGTCCAGTGGTGGGTGTGGGGGTTTCAGATCCAATTTCGGGTGCTACACCTCTAGTGGGTTTGGGACAACCCCCTACTGGTAACAAAGCTGAGGAGGATGGTGCCCAGGGCAAACCTTCGTTTGCCAGCCTCTTTCGAAATAATCGTGACTTAACGCAGGGCTTACGGCTGGAACACATTCCAGCAGCTAAAGAGGTTACTATCCTTGCTGAGGATCGATTGGAGTTGGAAAAGGAGTGGGGGTATTGTCTTGTTGGTGTTTTCACCGGTAGGTTTCCGGGTATGAAAGCAGTGGAAGGTCTTATCACCCAATGGGGGGTGGCTTGTAAACTGATCCCCCATGAGGGTGGTTGGTTGGTCTTCAAGTTTGATTCTGATCAGGATCGCACGTCGGTTTTGGCAGGGGGCCCGTATGTGTTGTATGGAAAGACCCTGATGTTGAAGACGTTGGCTCCTGGTTTCTCGTTCAATTTTAAGGATTTTATGGCAATGCCGTTGTGGATTAAGCTTCCCAATGTCCCTTTGGATCTTTGGACCGATAAAGGATTATCTAAACTTGGCTCTATGGTGGGGAAACCTATCTGTTCTGATCTTGTAACTACTCAAAGAGCCCGTGTTGGGTATGCTAGGCTTCTTGTGGAGGTGGATGTCTCCAAACGGCCGGTTACTAGTTTTGATGTTCTTCTGCCAGAAGGTACCCGATTTACTCAGCAAGTAGTGTATGAGACATTCCCATCGTATTGCTGTGATTGTAGGCAAATGGGACATAACGTTTTTATCTGTAAGAAGACTCAGCCTAAGCCTCAGCGATGGGTTCCCAAAGCAAGGAGTTCACAACCAGTGAAGGTACCAACCCCTAATCTAAGGACTGCTCCTTCAGGACCTCCTACTACTTCGGCTCCAGACATTGTTGTTCCATCCTCTGAGAGCCCTCTTCTGGCTACTGCCACTCCGCAGGTTGTGGCTCCTAGTTCTGGTCAGGTATTGGTTCAGCCTGCGGGCACTTTGAAAGCTCCTTCACTTAGTAAAGGCAAGGGAGTTGCGGGTTCTACTTCTGATCTATAGGGAGGGGACAGAGTGTTGACCCCTGCTAAATTCAATACTCTCCCCATGCTTGCGGAATGGGACCATTGCCCAATTCTTGTTGACTTTCATCGTGCGGTGATGACAGGCACTAAGCCATTCAAATTCTATAATATGTGGAAAAACCACCCGGACTTTCCGACCTTAGTGGAAAAGATTTGGAGCCAATCGAGGGACGGGTATGCTCAATTCACCTTATGCTCTAAGCTGGCTGTTCTGAAAAACCCCCTCCGGCGTCTCAATCGTTCAGCGTTTAGTCGCATATCTTCCTGTGTTCAGGTGGCGCAACAAGACTTCCACTGTCGGTATCAGGAGTTCCTAGACCGACCTAAGGATGATGATTTGAGGTGTAAGATCAATTATCTTCGGAAGCACGTGGTTTTCCTTCAGGATGCTGAACGGTCATTTTACAGATAGAAAGCAAATTGTACGCATCTTCAGGAGGTAGATAAAAGCACCAAGTACTTTCATGCATTAGCTCGGAAACGTAGCCGATCTAAGATGATTACACATCTCACAAGGGATGATGGGTCGGAGACAACCTCTCTACCTGAAGTGTTGGACCTGATTGTTAATTATTTTACTTCATTATTAGGTGCTACTCCTACTAGCACCAGGGTGGATCCGGAGGTTCTTTCTAATGGTCCAGTCCTTGTTCATGAAGCTCAAACTCGACTACTAGCTCCTTTTTCGGTAAAAGAGATCCGGCAAGCCATGTTTAGCATTGGTAGCGATAAATCGCCGGGGCCAGACGATTTTTCCTTAGAATTCTTTAAAAAGCAGTGGTACTGTGTAGGGCATAGTGTGTGTGATGCAGTTCACAAGTTTTTCAGGACGAGCTGCCTCCTTCGCCGTCTGAACCATACGGCCATCACACTAATCCCTAAGAATACTAGACCGCGAGTGGCTGAGTTTCGACCCATCTCGTGTTTAAATGTAGTTTACAAAGTTATCACGAAGCTTTTGACGGGGAGGTTGGCTAAAGAGTTGGATAGTATCATTGATCCTACCCAATCTGTTTTTGTTGGCGGGAGGCGATTATGGGATAACATTTTCTTGGCGCAGGAGTTGGTTCGTGGTTATAGTAGGAAGAGAATATCGCCCAGGTGCCTTATTAAAGTTGATCTAACGAAGGCTTATGACTCAGTGTCTTAGGATTTCCTTCGTGCGATGATGATTGGCCTGGGGTTTCCTACACGGTTCATCATGTGGGTCCTGGAGTGTGTGACTACCGCCTCTTATTCGATATCTATCAATGGCGCTCTCCATGGAATGTTTCGGGGTGGACGGGGTTTACGTTAAGGAGACCCATGTCTCCCTCGTTATTTTTTGTTATGCTTAGAATACTTGTCCAGATACCTTAAGATGAAGATTGCTACTGGATCTTTCAATTATCATCCGAAGTGCTAACTTTTGGGTATTTCACACCTAGCATTCGTGGATGATTTAATGCTCTTCTCTAGGGGGGATATACCATCGATTAGGGTCTTGCTGGATGGGTTGAGGACTCTTAGTAATGTGGCTGGCCTGTCGATAAACCCTCTCAAATCCAACATCTTTCTTGGAGGAGTTCTCGGAGGGGAAAAGGAAGCAATCCTGCATATGGTCGATTTTCCTGCAGGGTCCTTCCCTGTTTGGTACCTCGGTGTACCTTTGGCTCCGCTTAAGATCTCGGCTGCTCAGTATTCATCCCTCATAGAAACGGTGGAAGCTTACCTTACTGCGTGGCAGGAAAATAGCTTATCTTACACAGGTCGTCTGGCGCTTGCTCAATCTGTTATTCAGGGTGTGCTTTCTTTCTGGATGCAGACCTTGCCCCTTCCAGCAACAATTCTTGATCGGATCACTTCTCTCTGTCGGATCTTCCTCTGGGGTGGTAGGCATTACCGAGTCGCCTGGGACGCTATCTGTGGCCCTAAATCTGAAGGCGGCTTAGGCCTTCGCAATAGTAGGATATGGAATGACTCCTTGTTAGCTACGATCTTATGGAACCCCCACGCGGAAGTAAATTCTCTATGGTCACGTTGGATGCATGCTTACCACCTGCGGGGGACCTCGTTATGGGATTGGCGTCCGAACTCTCATGACTCCCCACTGCTTAAACGCCTGGCTTCCATTCGGGACTCCTTAATAGCCTCCTTGGGTGGTAGATCGATGGTGGTACAAGGCGTTCACTCTCTCTGTGTGGAAGGGCTATTGCCATCGACCAAGGTCTATGAACTCCTCCGTGCAAAGCGCCCGACTCGACCATGGATGTCCATGATTTTGCAAAGTTATATCCCACCAAAGTTCTCCTTTGTTGCTTGGCTGTGTATGCAAAACCATCTACCAACAAAAGATAACCTGCTCTTTTTAGATATTGCCCGTCGATGTCCACTATGTAACGAAGTTGATGAAACAGTTGAGCATCTCTTCTTTGCCTGCTCGTTCACAAAAGAGGTCTGGAATTCAATTCGAGGTTGGATTGGCATGACGAGAGCAATGAGAACTCTAAGGAGCTCCGTCCGATGGCTCAGGAAAAATCATCATGGCTCCTTACTACGGTGTAAAACAGCAAAGCTTGCTTTTGTTACTTCTCTTTATCTGATTTGGAAGGTCAGGAATGCTGTGTTAATGGACGATGCCGCTATCTCCTGTAACGATGTGGTTGCTAAGATTAAAACCCATGTGTATAAGATCCTTTATCGTCTCTACCCGGTGGAGCTTATCGACTTCTGACCCCATCGGATTCCTCTTACATGCGGGTTGCCTTCTCGGATGCTTTAGGAATCCCAACCGGCGGAACAGGGGTGCCGGGAGCTGGATCGGATCTTTTGCGGTAATGTGTTGCCAGAACTGGCGTTCGAGATGAGGGACGATGTCTGCATGCAGCATGCATGCCCACGTAAAGAGGAGTTACTACCTGCTGCAATTCATACCGAAAGAAGATGTAACCTGCAGGTGGACTACTTGCTTCGACGTCGTTCCTGGCCTAAAGATTCGAAGTTGTTTTGGGTGAGGGGCTTTAAAATGTCGACACCGTCTGTTTCAGTGTCGTATGAGTTGATTGGCACGGTTTCGTATGAGGAGACGCTCCCCTCCTCTTAATACGTTGCCGTTAGTGCCTGCGGAGTCACTCCCCTAATCTCCCGATACGCACTCGTTCTCCTGCTTCCATTTCGATGCCGTTTTATTTGCTGATAGAGTGGGGTGTTGGGCCCTCTAATGGGTGACGTCGTATGGCCTCCTATGGATGCTGCCGTTTTGATGAGGCTTCAAAAGACTACTGATTCCTCTCTGCACGATGTCGGGTTCACTAAGCTTGGGCTACTTCTTCAACGGGCCAGACTATTCCCTAGGCCTAGCCTCCCATGGTCCCTTCCTGTGGGCTACTAGCGTCTGGGGTTGTCATTTTTCTTGGGCTTTTTGGTTTTGTAGGCCTTTACTTTGTACCTCCACGTCGGTTTTTGGCTTGGGCTTGTGGCCCCTTATTGTATGCTGTTTGGGGTATGCCCTGATTGACATTGTACAATTTTTTCCTGTGAAATACAATTTTACCTTTGGAAAAAAAAAGTGGAGTTGAAAGCTACGAAAGAATCTTTGAAAGCCCCTACTATTGGCGACAAGATTTCCAACCAATCAGGCCTTGTGCGCAAACCAGACCACTTGTCTCTAGTGAAGAAATCAGGTGTGACTTTGAAAATTGGTAAGGGTATTATGAATGAGATAATTAATGAAGAATTGTGTGATGATGAAACCTCCTCAGAAGGAGAAGATATTGATTTGGATAGTGTTGACACATCTGATTATGAAGAATCAAGAGAAGAGTAGACTGCCGACCAGGTACTCGACAAAATGCCACATTCAACTTCTGCTCTACAGAATGGGACAGTGAGGGACAAAGCCTCGACACACCAAGCGGTTAGTACTCCTAGAACTACAGATGGTGCCCGAATTAAACCTTCCTTTGCCAGCCTATTCCGTCACATTCGTGATAGAAATCAGGGGATTCATCTAGAACAAACATCTATGAAGGACGAAGTGACCATTTTGACTGATGACGGATTGGAGCTTGAGCAAGAATGGGGTTTCTGTTTAGTTAGAGTCTTCACTGGTAGATTCCTGGGCATGAAAGCCTTAGAAGGACTTATAACTCAATGGGGTGTTTGTTGCAAGTTAATCTCCCATAAGGGTGGCTGACTTGTCTTTAGATTTGAATCTGAGGAGGACTGAACTAATGTATTGGCAGGGAGACCATACATGTTGTTTGGAAAAACCTTGATGCTGAAGAACCTTTCGCCTAGATTTGCGTTCAACTTCTAAGATTTTATAGAGGTGCCACTATGGATCAAACTCCCGAATGTGCCGCTGGACTTATGGACAGCCAAAAGCCTTTCCAAACTCGGTTCCAAGGTCGAGAAACCTATTTGCACTGATCAGGTAACAAACCAAAGGTCCAAAATTAGGTATGCTCGCCTTCTTATTGAGGTGGATATGTTCAAAAAGCCTATAATCAGCTTTGATGTAAAATTATCTGAAGGAACTCGATATACTCAGTCGGTTGTATATGAAACTTTTCCGCATTACTGCTACACTTGTAAACTATTTGGGAACAATTTTTTTCTTACAATAAAACCCAACCAAAAGTGCAGAAATGGGTTGCAAAAGAAGGGGATAAGCAGGCAGACAAAAATCAAGTTATGGCATATTCAAATGTGGAGAGTGTCAAAAGGGTGCAAAGTATTCAGGAACAAACTGAAGCCAATTAGGATTCATATGTAAGGGGTAGACTTATGGGTGCTCATTCAGCTTCTGTAGACACAGCTACTGTCTAGAATAGCAAGGCTGTCAAGCTTAACGCTTCGAACATTTCTAGTGACTCAGTGAATGTCGTTCAGGTAAAACTAGCCAACTAATCTGGGAAAGAGATGACTTCAACTAAAAGGGGCGATGGTTTGCAGGCTCAGAAGGTAAAAACTATCAATAAAGGTAAGGCTGTCCTTGTAGTTAAACCTGGAATACAAGCTAGGGAGAAGGGGCAGAATAGCTCAAAAAGTAGTTTCGGATGGGCAAAACAAGAAAAATGCTGGATCTTCTAGTAAACTTGGAGGGGCAGAGCCCTCCCGCTTGTAGAAATGAATTTGCTTAGCTGGAATGTCCGAGGTCTCAGTACGAACTCGTGACAAAATAGTGTTGTCACTATTGCTCGACAACACAATTGTAAATTCTTATGTCTTTTAGAAACTAAAATTACAGAGGAAGGTTTAAAGCGACTGGTCCGTAGTTGTTTTCCGGGATAGGAATTCAACCACAACTTTGACTTGATTGAAAAGGGTCGAATGGCCATTGCTTGGCAACCAACAATCTACTCTTATCAGGTATTGGAGATAGGTGAGCAACACATTCACTGTCAATTACTCCACAACATTACAAAGCGAGAATTTTTGGTGACTTGTATTTATGGATTATATAGTGTGACTAAGCGACGGGAACTTTGGAATAGATTAATTGGGCTGAATGTGGACATCAGGATACCGTTGGTGATTATGGTGGACTTCAACTGTGTATGCAGAGCTACGGAACGAATTGGTTACAAACCCCCTTCTGCCTACTTGATGAAAGATCTATAAGAGTTTCGAGTGACTTTGGGCCTTAAATATGCCCCTTCCAAAGGTGAGGTGTTCACTTGGAAAAAAAATCATCTATGAGCTAAATTGGACCACGTGCTTGTTAATAATGTTTGAGAAATAAAGGATTAGTACTGCTCAGCTCATTTCCTCTCTATGAAAATTGATTCGGATCACTGCCAGGTTGTTGTAGAATTTAGTAAACAAGAAGATAAGGGAAATAGGCCATTTAAATTCTTCAATTTATGGCTCCAACCTCCCCTCTTCTCGGACATTGTAGGCTCTATATGGGACACTCCAGTGGCTGGTACATCGTAGTTTACTCTAGCTTCTAAACTAAAGGTGTTGAAAAATCCATTGAAAGGCTTGAACAAAGAAGCATATGGGCACATTACTAGCAAAGTAAAGGAAGCATAAGAGGACTTTCACCTGGCCTACCAGAACTCCTTGAATAATCCTACAGATGTTTATTTAACAAATTTGCTGAATTCCAAAAGAAAATATGTTTTGTTTCTACAAGAGGCTGAGCGAATGTTCTTCCAGCAAAAAGCTAAGTGCAGACATTTGATGGAGGCTAACAGAAATACCAGGTATTTTTCAACTATGGTAAGAAAAAGGAACAAGATGAATGAAATTACTCACCTCCTTAAAGTTGACGGATCTAAAACCACTTCAATGGAGGAAGTCGCTACATGCTTAGTCACTTATTACCAGGAGCTCCTTGGTTCCTCTAGCTCACGGGAAAGGGTGGATCCCCAAATTGGTAGGAATGAGGAGCTTATAAATCCAAAGATGTGTGACAACTTGCTTGAACCAATTACAAATATGGAAATCCGATGAGCTATGTTTGATATTGGGAATGAGAAAGCACTAGGGGCGGATGGGTATACTGCAACCTTCTTTAAACATCAGTGGGAGCGGGTTGGTTTTGATGTTAGGGCAGCAGTACACGAATTCTTTGAGAATGGGCGCCTGTTAAAACAACTAAACCACACCATTATCACCCTTATCCCCAAAACAAAGACTAAACCGAAAGTTTCTAACTTTCAGCCCATTGCTTGTTTGAATGTTGTGTATAAAGTGATCTCGAAGATTTTGATAGAGCGTATGACAGAGGTTGTGGGTGAAATACTAGATCCAACCCAATCAGCGTTTGTTCCCGGCTGGAAAATGCTGGATAACATCTTTCTTGCTCAGGAATTGGCAAGAGGTTACAGTAGAAAGCGCATTTTGCCTCAGTTTCTATTAAAAGTTGACATTACCAAAGCTTATGATACGATATCTTGGGAGTTTTTGAAGGAAATGATGAAGGGATTGGGGTTCCCTAATGTAGAGCCCGGCCTCTACCGCCATCACTCTAGGTATTGTCCTCTTTGGCACTTGTGTGAGCCACCATTCGAACACAAGACCTCAAGGTTTTGTTTTTGTTCCGCTTAAAGCGGAACAAAA
>JANIPM010408912.1:0-12623 GCA_027478405.1 Erythroxylum cassinoides | reverse complement strand
TATTGTAACTGAGACATATGAATTGTACAACTTGAATGCATGATCATGCCCTAGCCAAAATTTCAAATGTACTCAATCTATGGTGTTTTGAGCATAACTCATAGAATAATGAACCACATTGTATGATATTGATGTCATTAGAAACTTAAGACACATGGGAACAATTGTCTAGAAGAAAGTGTTACAGAAATACATCATTTTATTTTTCTTATTGATGATGCAAAGTTGACCTAAATGTAGTGTTTTCAGCGAAAGTTGGAATAGTAAATGAGTGTGTGAATTTTGTCACAATTGGAGTATATCAATTTGTTACAGAAATATACACAATATTTTGTCATTGCATATGCATGATACATGATACATTTATACATGTGTTTACTCAGTTACATAAACAGTACAATAATGTGAAATTGTTTTAATGTATATAGGAGAGCAAGCAGTGCGACCACTTCCAAATATTGCCAGAACGTCATGACAATAGGCATAAGGGAGCAATTGTGAGTATCCTAAGATGGTCTCACTTTAATTTGATATGATATTACTGAATTGAATTTGATATATGATGAATATGTACTGATTGTGTACTAAATTTTTGGATAATACTTATCCGAGGCATTTGATGCATGTGAATATAATTGGAAGTACTACTTGTATGTGAATGAGACTGCCTAAATGATTCTCAACTGAAAGTGACTGAATGTTATGATTGAGACAATGTGAATGAAAGTGATTGACTGCATTGGCTGAATTATGGCATGCATTTTATTTCAATACATGTAATATAAAGGCAGTTGCGATTGATGTTGCTACTGAAAAGAGCTTAAAGCTCAAACATATGTGGTTAGAGGCTAAAGCTAAAGCTCACTGTGATCAATGAGCCCTGTATCCGCAACGGATAAAGGACAGTAGAAAAGAGCCCGGTGATATAGGATACTGAAAAAACACACAGTCACAACAATGTAAAAACGAATGTGAGTCTCATACATATAGCATTCACATATGATTTGAATTCATTGAATGATTTGCAAAGCTGTAAAAATATTAAATTTTTGAATACATGGTATTAAACTAATGATTTTGTTTTATTCAAGTGTAATGAAGTGACAGTTTTACTAAATTGTTTGATTGAAATACAATTTCTTTATGATAAAACTTGATGATAATCAAATTGATGTGAATTATGTTATAGCATGAATTGTTTTGTTGTATGAAAAGAGTAAACCATCGAGGATGGCTACTCAATTGAGTTTGCAAAACTCATCAACATTGCATTGTAACTTTTCAGGTTTAAAGAGGATATTCAATTAGGCCAATTGGAGTACAGTCACTACATTGAATATGAGTTATAGAGAGTCGAGACTTACATGTAGGAAGCATGATAAATATCTAAGCTACGACTGATATTGGCAAGTATCTTGGGTTTCCTTTGGGAAATGGTAAAATGAATAGTCGTATGTATAATGAGTTGCTAGAGAGGGTGAATAACAAGTTGTATTCTTGGAAAACGAATCACTTAAATCTTGCTCGACATATCACTATGGTTTGAAATGCTTTGCCAGTCTATATAATGCAAACAGCTTGGCTCCCTAACTATGTTTGCGAGAAAATTGATCAAATAGTGCGTGAGTTTATTTGGAACTCTCGAGCTGGTCATGAAGGTCTTCATTTGGTGACTTGAAAAGATGTTGCAAAACTAAGAAAGATGGGTGGTCTAGGCATGCGGGATTCTAGAAGAATCAATATTTCCATGTTAGGCAAGCTTATTTGGGGCTTGATATCTCACCCAGAAAAACATTGGGCTCAAGTTCTTTTAAATAATTATGTTAATGGGCTTCAAGTGGATCAGTGGATTGATGGCAAGAAGGGTTCTCCTCTGTGGCAGAGGTAAATGAGATTTGGGGGGGTTTCAAACGACAAGTATCAGATGGTGCCTCAACCTCGTTATGGTTCGATTCTTGGAGTGATTTAGGTCCGTTGGCAGAGTTGGTGGAGGAAATTGCTGAAGACGATATGGAGATCATGATCAATGATGTTATTACGCATAACGGTTACTAGGATTTTGATCTGCTCCGGACTCCCATTAATGAGGAAATTAAATATTGTAGTTGATATTATTATTTGGAAGGGTTGGGATTGGGATATTTTATGGCGTCACTCTCTAGGGAAAGGCAATCGCGTGGTAGATTCCCTTGCTAAACGATTATCTTCGCCTCCTGATCTCTTGTTCGACATAGCTGCTAATGCTTCAAGCGTGTGTTTTTTGAGGGATTGATCTTTCTTGTTCTCTTTCTTTTTGATTTTGTACTTTCATTTTCCGATGTACCCAAAAAAAAATTCATTATCTTAATTCAGGTATTTTCAAGGTGCAGATTTATATCAACTTTACATTAAGACAAACCTAAATCTTAATTATTATATGTAAAAATAACATCAAAATTAATTTAAAAAATATTATTTTATTTTTTAATTTTTTAATTTTATTTTTTAAAAATTGATAACACTGATGGCTCATTACGATTGTCATTCATTACCGTCGGAACAACACTCCCTTAAGAACCAGTGGCGAGAAAAGTCTGAAAACAGATTCATTCATTACCATTATCAACGAGAAGAAGACCATGGCTGAAAGTAAAAAGCTTCACGTAGCCATCTTCCCATGGCTAGCTTTTGGCAGGTAGAGATCAAGTGAGTGAACAAGTGCCATGTGACAGGAGCATCAAACCTGAGATGTTCTTTTATGTTCTAAAATGGGCCTTAACACTAATGCGCATAAGGTATTTGAAGAAAAGTCGTTAAGAACATTGCAGGAAAAAATGGTTATTAGCTGTTTAATTATTCAAAATCTCTTATAATCTATCCGTGTACATGAGGAAACATGCCTACTCATAACTAGTTTTTTAGTTTTTATTCTCTAAGTTTCAAAATCACAACGCACACCAAGTGTTCGATTAAAAGTCTCATCGATATAGCTTAGTGTTAGGTAAGCCTTCTTGTGAGTGTTTGCCAAATCTCAACTTGGCATGTCATGCATGGTCAATGGAGAGGGAATTTCAGAGGTTTCCATACGACTCAATTCTTCCCTGAAAAGGTTAACGAGTAGATAGATGATTCTATTAATTGGTCTCAGCCTACTTTCATGCATCCACCATTGCTCAACGCAAGCGGCAGTTTGTGGACGGCATAAAGGACCCTGAGGGCAATTGGTGTTCTGATAAACAACTCTTGAAGAAGCTAGCTACTGATTTCTTCAAAAATTTATTCACCGAAGAGGCTCATGGGGTTGTTGCTTTTCCTCTCCATGGATGCTTTCCCTTCATTCCCACTCTTCATTATCATTCTCTTGAGCAACCAGTTCTGGATGATGAGGTCAAGGAGGCCCTTTTTGAAATGCACCCTTACAAAGCTCCAGGTGTCGATGGTCTTCATGCTTGTTTCTATCAAAGTCAGTGGGAGATTATTGGCAAATCTTTATGTGATTTTGTCCAACAAATTTTTAGACTTGGCTTTTGGCCTACCGAGATTAATCGTACCCTTCTGTCCTTGATCCCCAAGGTGGAGAAACCTGACACTATGTCTCAATTTCGACCAATTGGCCTTTGTAATGTGTCTTATAAAATTATTACGAAGATCATCATCAACAGACTCAAGTCGTTACTTCCTCAGCTGGTTGCCCCCACCCAAAGTAGCTTTGTGCCAGGACGTCTGATAACTAGCAATATTATTATTGCCCAAGAGGTGATTCATTCTATGCGTCGTAAGAGAGGCACCATGGGTTGGATGGCTATTAAGGTAGACCTTGCAAAGGCGTATGATCGTCTGCGGTGGGACTTTATTCTGGATACTTTAGTGGATCTGCATTTCCCTGGTAGCTTGATTTCACTCATTATGAAATGTATTACCACTGCTAGTATGCAAATTCTGTGGAATGGCGAGACTTCAGATATGTTCTTTCCATCCCGGGGTATTCGCCAAGGCGACCCACTGTCACCGTACCTATTTGTGCTTTGTTTAGAGCGCCTTGGTCATCTTATTGGACATGAGATTGCGGCTGGAACTTGGACTCCTATTCGCCTACGTGATGGTCCACTCCTTTCGCATTTATTTTTTGCTGACGACTTGCTTTTGTTTGCTGAAGCTAATATGTCTCAGGTCAATATTATCAAAAAGTGCCTCGATATTTTCTGTATTAACTCAGGGCAGCAGGTTAATAAAGAGAAGACTCGTGTTTTCTTCTCCCCCAATGTGTCTCGTTCTTTATCCCAGCGCATCCAAAGGGGACTGGAATTTCGGAGCACCCTTGATCTTGGTAAATACCTTGGTGTCCCTCTGCTCCACAGGAGGGTTTCCAAAGTCACTTACATGCATGTCGTTGACCAAGTTAAGCAGCGCCTGAGTGGTTGGAAGGCAGATAAGCTTTCTCTTGCAGGGAGAATCACACTTACTCAATCGGTGTTGTCGGCCATTCCTACGTTTACAATGCAAACGGCTAAGCTGCCAGCATCTATTTGCCATGAGATAGATAAGCATTGTCGTCGCTTTATATGGGGAGCAACAGCTGACAAGAGGAAGATGTCTTTGGTTAAATGGGCTGCTGTTTGTGAGCCTAAAAACCTGGGTGGTCTTGGTATTAGGGATACTTGCACTAGTAATGAGGCTCTTCTTATGAAGCTTGGCTGGCATCTTCTCACTAAGGATGAGGACCTGTGGGTGCGGGTTCTCCGACGCAAATATAATCTCGATTTCTCCACTGCGCCGTCGTCCCTACCACGGCGAAACGGTTCTGCACTTTGGAGGGGCATTTGTGATACATGGCCTTCGCTTCTTACAGGACTTAAGTGGCAAATTGGAGATGGATTGTCAGCTAAATTCTGGACTGATTATTGGCTTCCGGATAATTTTAGATTGATTGACGTTATTGTGTCTCCAGTTCCAGACCACTTGCATGCCGCTCCCGTTGCAGCTTTTGTAACCGATACCGGCAGTTGGCGCTGGGATTTATTGCATCATCTTCTCCCTCCTTTGGTTTGCCTTACCATTGCCGGGATCCATCCTCCTTCATTCCTTTTTGGTGCGGATAAACTTGTGTGGGGGCATGAACGTAATGGCAATTTCTCCTCCTCCTCGGCTTATCGGAGGTTGCATATGTCTCGATCTTCTACAACACAAGACCCGTTGTGGTCTATGGTGTGGCGTTGGGAGGGTCCTCAACGGATTCGTACTTTTATGTGGCTAGTAGTTCATGATGCTTTACTTACCAATTGGAAACGTTACTCTCGTAACCTTGCTAGTGACCCTATTTGTGCTAGATGTGGTGCTGGTATTGAATCAACCTTACATGTTCTCAGAGATTGCCCTCATGCTCGTCAGCTATGGGAGCAATGCCATGCATCCAGCTTTATGCCGGACTTTTTTCTTCTTAACCTTGTCGATTGGCTTAAACGGAATCTATGTTGTGCGTTGGACTTTTTTCGCACATCTCCGTGACCTCTTTGGTTTGGCACGACCTGTTGGCTTTTATGGCAATGGCGTAACAAGTTCATTTTTGATCCAGATTCTTTACCTTCTGCAGATCCTTTCTTTCTTGTTTTACGGAGGGTTAGAGAGTTCCAGCTTGCACTTCTGAGTACTCAAGCTCTCCTGGGTAGGCCAGCAAGAGAGGAAAGGTTAGTGACCTGGCTACCCCCACCATTAGGCTGGGTTAAAGTCAACTAGGATGGCGCTTATCGTTCTTCAATTCATCGTGCTACAGCAGGAGGCGTGGTTAGAGACTGGGTGGGCAATTGGATCAATGGCTTTGCTTACAATATTGGGATCTGTTCGGTCATTTCCGCTGAGCTTTGGGGTATTCTTCAAGGACTTCACCTTGTTTGGAATGATGGATTTCGTAACGTGGTGGTGGAGTCTGACTCCAATTTGGCAGTTAATGCTCTCACCGGAAAGACTTCTGGGGATGGCATGGATCAGCAGCTTTTGTCTGCCATTCGGTTACTTTTGGACAGACCTTGGGTTGTGCGGTTTGTTCACACTTATAGGGAGAGAAACCGTTGTGCTGATTGGCTGGCCAATCACGCTTTTCAGTTAGATCCTGGAATTCATTTTTTCTCAACGCTTCCTTGGCATTGTTCTACCATTTGTATGGAGGATATTCGTGGGGTCTCATTTCCACGCCTGTGTCCTATTTAATTCTTTTATTTTAGGGCTTTGCCCTCCTTTTTCATTAAAAAAAAAAAACATAATACAAACAAATTGATGGAAACCTGCTAGCTAATTGGCGTTTCCTAAATTTCATTTGCACGGTTAAAAGGGCTTTAAGGAACTGGGGATAACAATTATATGAGTATATTAGGGAGTTTGTGGGCGTCATCTTCACCTTCAATGCTACTCTGAGGCATCTGCACATTTGTAGATACAGGGATTATAAAATATGCCTAAGAAAAAGACCAACAACAAAATAAAAGCCAAATCCTAGAGAAAACCAAGGGCTACACGGATGAGTGTTGTGTTAGCCAGGCTGTACATGTGTTGAGTAGTGCTTCAGGGCAAATGCCAGGTGCACTTCACCCACTCAAATGGTAGACGAGTAGGAGAATCGCCGATGATGGTTATGCCACTTTGATCTGCAGTTTATTGCGTAATCATATAGTTATTAACTGTATCCACGTTTCCATATGAAACATACAAATTGTCAACATAGATTTCATTTGTTGTTCAAAGTATATTAAGAAAACATTCAACAAATCATAAAGTACGAAAAAAGATTTTCCAGTGAGACAAAACGTTATGAATTTGTCTCGGCTTTTCCACCAGACATTCCACTCAATTTTTCCTATGAAAAGGACCACTGAATCTCCACAAAGGTCAAATATTTGATTCCTACCAAATGAACAACTCTATAGTCTATACAGTTGAATTGAGAAACAGGAAAAATGTATATGGTCATCGAGGTCCCGAAAGCTCCATGGCTTCAATGATGAATGAAGACTCTCCATAGATGTCGCTGTAACGTCTTGAGAAACTGCAAGCCCTTGCCTCATAAACGTTGGATGCACCTTGTGATTCCTCCGTTCCTAACTGCCCAACAAGACCTTCCAAAACCTTCATAACTTCTGACATCTTAGGACGTAGGTTAGGATGCGACTGAGTACATTGCAGAGCCAACTCCACTGTTTTTTCCAACTCTAGCGCTTCAAAACATCCCTTAAGATCTCTATCTACCAGCACTTCCAATCTCTTCTCCTCATACAAAGTCCTAACCTGCAAAACTCAAATGGCAAATTGGTATCCAGCGCACAATTATGAAACAAATAACAGGTCCTAATCAGTCATTACTTATTACAGGGTTGATATAAGCGTTCACAAATTTGTAAAATACAAAACCAGTGACCATTGGATCATTACAGATGGAAGAACTTACCCAGTCGAGAATCATTCCCTTCTGGACCTGACCATTTCCTGCATCTAGTGCCTTTTGCCCAGTTATAAGTTCCAAAAGCAATATGCCAAATCCAAAGACATCTGTTTTCTCGGAGGACTGGCCAGTTGAAAGATACTCTGGTGCAATGTGACCCACAGTACCCCGAACCGCAGTTGTAACATGTGAATCTCTTTGATCTAATAGCTTGGCAAGACCAAAATCTCCAACCACAGCTTCAAAACATTCATCAAGTAAGATATTTGCTGCTTTGACATCCCTGTGAATTATTTTTGGATTGCACTGTTCATGTAAATACAGAAGTCCACGTGCTGCTCCAAGGGCAATGCGTATCCGCCTAGTCCAATCTAGGGATGGTCTTTCTTGGCAAGTTTCTGGTGAAGAAAATTGACCAATAAGGACTGTTGGTTACACATAAAGAAGCAAACATCTTCAGAAATGTGTCGATTTTCTTTTCACCCCATTGAGATTGAAGGAGAAGAGAACGTTGGAAAACGAGTTTTGAGGTCCAAGATTAGTATAAAGACCAAGCCATGAACATAAGTTTGACTATATGTCAAGTGCTTATCACTCAAAACCCTTTATTGTGAGAACATCTGATCAAACCTCAATAAATATCCGAATAGGACACATACAATGTACTCTATTTAGCAATAATAGTGAATTGAATATGAGCAAGAGAGATATAGTCAAAAACGAAAAGATGAGACAAACCTCTTAGACGGTCAGCAACACTACCATTTGGCATATACGGATAAACAAGTAATCTCTCGTCAGGTGTCAAGCAGAAACCATATAAACGTAACAGGTTTCGATGCAAAGCCAAGCCAATCATCTCAACTTCTGTTTGAAACTGCACTTCTCCAGTACAATTTGGATCTCTTAGCCTTTTAACTGCAACTAATGTCTTATTTGGAAGACATCCTTTATAAACCACCCCAAATCCTCCTTGACCTAGGATATTTTTTGGAGTAAAGTTGCTTGTAGCAATTTGCAGTTCACGAAATGAGAACCTCTTCACATGACCAATATCAAATTCATAATCTTGCTGAACTGCAAAGGATATTGGTCATTAATCTTTCATCACATTCATCCCAAAACTCCAAATTTTTTTGACAGTTTAAGAAAGATAGGCAGACAATTAGTACATAAGGTTGGGGATTTACCATATGATGTAAGGTTTAAATGAGATCTATACCAATGCACCCAGAAAAGAAGCAGCACTACAGAGATCACAAATGTGAAACTGATACCTAAGGAAACATAAAGCACCCAATGATGGTGACTGCTGTCACTCTGTGGTGATACTGTCTCTGCATTGAATACAAACGCATTTCAAGTTAATGTTGTGAACACACAAAGCCAGCAGAAGTGTTTGAACAATTTAGTGCAATTACCATTAACTGGTTCTGAAGCATCTGCGCAAACCTGTGAGAGTGAGGAAATACAAAGAAAGGTGTTCCCTGTTATGCTGCAAAGAAATAGACATATGCAGATTGAAATCGCTGAAGCAGAATATCAGGGAATTATTTTAAAAGTTCAGTACTTTTATCTGGAAAAATGGGTAGTATTTAAGAAGTGAATATTCTTCAAGTCATCTCTGAAGTCATTGCTATCAGTTATCAATTAAAAATCAAATAACCATTCCCGTTTGTTATTGATGTCACATTCACTACGAAATTTCCAACATAATTATCCATGTTTTTGTTCATCAAGACATGTCAGAACACACAATTTAGAAGTAAAACACAAAGGTTGATATAGACTAAGCTTATTATAAGCTGAATCCAGAGTAATAAATCAGATAAATGTACCTGTAACCTTTAGCAAGTATTCTTGGTGTGGAGCCACTCAGATTGTTAAATGATAAATCCCTGCATAGCGACGCCAAGAAAAGAGTAACAACTCTAGACTATCACCCAAAGAAATGAAGTTGACATGTGAAGAGATGCATACAAAAATGAAAGTCCAGTAAGATTGGCAACAAGACCAGGTATCTGTCCAGATAACTTGTTTCGACTGAGCCTCCTGAAAACCTTAACACGTCACCATGAGTCATTGTAGCTAGAAAACATCAGAACTAACGAGAACCTCACTCACAAGTAACTTAGATGGTCCAGAAACCCCAGAGAGTTTGGAATTTCTCCAACAAACTGGTTACCAGAAAGGTCAAGCGTTTGAAGTTCTAAGAGCTTCCCAACCTCAGTTGGGATTGTGCCCGACAACTCATTGTTCTGCAAGAGCCTAAAAGTACAAGCATAACAATTGATCAGTACAAGCAATGAAGTAAAATAATTTGAGAAAAAACAATAACCCATATCATTGTATGAATGTGCTTCAAAAAGTATTGTCATTTGTCAGTAGGTATTAGGAAGTTATAGGATGCAAACTTGCAAAAAATTTGAACGAAGAAAGTTATCTGGAGCTCTCACATTGTCCTCAGGTGAGTTAAATTCCCAATACTCGGCGACAGGGTACCTGATAGACTCATACTTTGCATTTCACTGGTAGCAGCAGTAAGAGCAGCAACAACAACAACAATTAAATAAGAAATTTCATTTTGCCTATTACCCAAAACTTACCAAGTTCAAAGAAAAATAACTGCATTTTCTTTAAAATCAAACAAGACTAATATTGTTTTCCACTTTACTTACAGAGAAATGACATAACCTTCGACGGAGCAGCCCACCATGTTCCAAGTGCAAGGATCGACAGAGTTAATATCCCAGGCATCCATTACACGCAACCCATCTCTCATTTCTCTCTTGACAGCCATCAATGCGGCCACTGATTTCAACATGCATCAAGAAAAATAAAGAGGAAAATCATCAGTGAACACCCAGAAAATATTGAGAGAACCAATCGTTCCAAGTTAATAGAAAGACGGAAATTTGTATCGCTAGATTCACCTTCAAAGTTGACACCTTTTGGAGATAGAAGTGTATCAGAGGCTCGAGAGAGATGCCCACAAATGAACCAAAAGATAAGTAAAACAGCCAACACGCTTTCCATGTAGATCTTAGTTTGGTTTTCTGTCCTGATGGCAGTCCAAAGTCTGACAGTAGAGTTGGGAGTCATTAGAACTTCAAGAAGGTCTAAGTAGTATAAGATTTAACTTGGACTTCTCGAGTCCCTAAATCTTTCTTTGGAATCTTTCATTGTCTCGGGAACTGTTAATTGAAAGACGAGTAACGATCTAGTCCAACATGCATTACAATTTCTTTTTCTGTTGATTAGGAAAATAAATGTGGTCAATCATTATCCCCATAGCAGTTAAAGACAGATTGCAGGAAGAACTGGACACCCGTGATAAAAACAATGAAAGAAAACGTTTTTCAGTCGAATAATTTTTGTCTCAACTATCTCTTGAAGAAAAGACAAGACTTCACTTTCTTCGTACATTTGTTAGTATTTTCTTGCAAGGGAGGGAAGAGATGCGAAGGAGAGTCCTGGCCTGGAAGAATCTCCAGATTCGGACATGACAGAGATGGTCGCCGTTTCTCGTAATAACAATCTCAATCATTTGTCTGAAGTAATTGGCTAGGTGAATCCAAAGAATAGGAGCGAGTAACGCTTTGTGATGTTGAGCCTTTTCATTTCTTAGATGAAGAAAAACAAAAGGGCTCTCAAACATGCCGCCGTTGCTTTGACAGTTGAAACCCCGACAACTTTTGCTCCTTCCACTACTTCGCCAATTTCGAACAAAAGACCCATCCAATAATTTTACCAAGTAGTGGACACTCCGCATATTAGACTTTGCAGATACAGTGCGAGTACCAAGTTACCATCACACGAGTACGCTATACATATGTTTGCCGAACTTATTTCCAAAAACTAGTTTAAGAGGAGAGATTTATACATTATTATAAGTTGTTGAATGTTTTCATAGTTGTCTGATGTGAAATTCCTGACATACCTCCTTAGTCTAGAATAAGACTGAACATCTGATGGACATACTGGACAAAAGGATAGAGACATCTAAAATTAATAGGGTGGATACATCAGGAATACGAGGAAGTCGATCATAGGTCGACTGAAGCAAGGAGGAAGGGAGAATTAAATCAATAGAGTTGGAGCCATCAAATTTCTGCATATCAGAAGTTAGTGTGGAGAAAGGAAAGATATGCTCATAAAAAGAAACATCCCGTGAAATAAATATCTTGTGAGTAGTAAGATTATAAAATTTGTAACCCTTAACACCAAGAGAAAATCCACCAAAAATAGATTTAACACTACGAGAATCAAATTTATGGCGAACGTTAGAATGATTGGAGGCAAAAGGAAGACAACCAAAAACACGTAAATTAGTGTAAGTAGGTGGTTTAGAGTATGATGCTTCAAAAGGTGAGGAGTTATGAAGAACATGGGTTGGAATATGATTAATTAAGTAAATAGCAAGTAATACACACTCACCCTAGAAGGAAATAGGTAACTTTGCATGAAAACGTAAAGCTCGTGCAACATTGAGAATATGTTGATGTTTGCGTTCCACAATACTATTCTGCTGAGGAGTATTAATGCAAGATCGTTGATGAATAATACCTTTGGAGTTAAAAAAATCTGGAACATTGAACTATTGGCCATTATCACTTCTAATACATTTAACAGTGGAATGGAATTGAGTAGAAACATAAGAGACAAAATTTATCATAATTGTCCTAGCCTCTGATTTGTGTTGCATTAAAAATACCCAAGTAAATCTACTAAAATCATCAACAAGAGTAAGAAAATATCGATGGCCTTTAAAAGTGGGAGCATAATTGTCCCCCCAGATATCAATATGTATTAGATCAAACACAACAGTGCTAACAGAAGTACTGATCGGAAAAGGCAAGCGTTTTTACCTGGACATGTGACAAACATCACAGGGGTCATGAAGAAAAAGAGAAGAAGGGATGATTGAACGTAAACGAGAAAAAGGAAGATGGCCTAGCCTAGCATGCCAAAGTAAAGTAGTTTCTTTATTACAAACAACAGAGTTAGCAACAACGATAGGCGAAGCATGCAAAATTGCACTGGAATTGAATCTGTATAATCCATGATGGTTTGGGTGGGCTCGTGTTAGACCCCGAATTTTCTTTTATGATGTCATTAAGCGTGAACTATGATTATCCTATGTTTATGGCTTAGATTGATTAATTGGAGTATAATTGAGGTTAATTAAGGTTTAATTAAGAAATTAGAGGATTAA
>JANIPM010408803.1:0-12640 GCA_027478405.1 Erythroxylum cassinoides | reverse complement strand
TTCAAATTGATTTTGGAGAATGAACATAGTATACTCTTTTGATCATATCTTCCTCATCCGACCTCGGATTGAGGCGAGGCTTGAACCATTAGTTTCCTAAGACATATATCTTAGTCTCCATAAAATTTGGTATCATTTGGAGTTAAATTGGAGAAGTTTGCATGAAAGTAAGTGAATGGTCGGTTAGGAGAGCATGTTTCGGTTATGAGCTCTTTTAGGTTTTTGAGGCATATCTTGAGTTATATAACTCCGATTAAGGTGATTCTTGCCTCCATTCGAACGTAAGGCTTTAATCTATCTTTGATATGAACAAGTCAATATGTAAATGTGATGTTTAAGTAGTGTGCACTCGC
Organism: Erythroxylum cassinoides; assembly: GCA_027478405.1. NCBI lineage: Eukaryota > Viridiplantae > Streptophyta > Magnoliopsida > Malpighiales > Erythroxylaceae > Erythroxylum > Erythroxylum cassinoides. Next base: position 12,287 of record JANIPM010408803.1, on the reverse strand, counting down.
CACGAATGTGAAGTTACAGTTAAGAATCCTGCAAGGTTATAAGTACAAGGTTTCAGGACTACGAAAGTTGAGCTCCGGGAGCGGGGTCCGACATATCACACCCTATTTGTTGTGAAAAACTTATTCCAGAAAGTCATCAAGCATCATCCTTTTTGATTTAACAATTTCTTAGTGATTGTACCGGGGTTCTTTAAAGCATGTAGAAAAGGAGCACATTATTATTGTCAAAGGATCAAACAATTTAGTTGTGGTCAAAAATTGAAGATCATTAAGCAAGAAATGAAAGTGTTGAATTCCTTGCAAACACCCACAACTTCTATAAGTAACTCTTATAGACCTGAACTTCAAGACATATAATCTCGACTTGCTACCAATCCTATTAATCAAATGCTACTAGACAGAGAAAAGTTGTTGTTATCATAGTTCATATAGGCCACATGCAACCATAATTCTCTCTTGCAATAAGAAGCTAGAGTGAACTGGTTAAAGAATGGAGACCACTATACTATATTCTTTTTTCACTCAATTTTTGCAAGGAAAAATTACGACAAAATATACTCCACAACTTATAGGGAAGGCATAGTACTTCGTACACAACAAGAAATTCAAGAGGAGGCTGTAAGCTACTTTAAGTGCCTTCTCGATACCCCTAGTCCCTTTACTATTACTCTTGAAGATCTCAGGAAAATTTCCCTTAAAAAAATCTCACCCTTGGGTTCAGATTCTCTTACCAATGGACAACACTGAAATAAAAATTGCAGTATTTGGAATGGATGGCTCCAAATCCCCAGGCCTTAATGGCCTTAGTGGATATTTCTTTCAAAAATCCTGGAGTATGATAGAATATTTTATTTCTCTAAAGGGATTATTGTTAAAGAGATCAACAAAACCTTTGTCTGCTTAAGTCCTAAATGCTATACACACATTGGGGAATTTAGACCTGTCACTTGTACAAACTTCCTTTATAAATTCATTTCAAAATTCTAGCCACTAGATTGAAGAAAACACTCACTCCACTAATCAGTGACAACCAAGGTGCCCTATTCAATGGCGGACATATAGGGGATAACATCCTTATAATATAAGAGCTCCTAAAAGGTTGCTCTATGTCTAATTACTCTCCAAACTATGCAATCAAGATAGACTTTCACAAAGCCTTTGATAGTGTGGGACTTCTTATGGACAATGTTGAAGGCTTATGGGTTTCCAGACATTTTCACTCATTGGATCAAAGAATGCATCACACCTACTTCCTTGTTTATATTGATCAATGACACTCTTACCATACTTTTTAAGGCAACAAGAGGTCTCAGACAAAGGGATCCCCTGTCCCCTACTTGTTCATTCTTCGTATGGGGACTTTCAACTCATTCATCAAGTATGAAGTGTTGAATAACTCCAAGTTCATGCCTGATGAACTTCCTCAATAATGTCTCACAAAGATGTAAGGTATCTTCTAATGCTAAAATAGGAATCTTATTAAAGGAATTATACTCTATAAGATGTATAAGAGTAGAGGAAGTGAAGGAGTACATCATTAAGATGGTCTACTTTCAGACTAAGCTGAGGGCATTAAATATCTATATTCTTGATGCTTGTATAGTTCACTAAGATCTTAATACACTTCCATCAGAGTTTGATATTCTGGTTACCACATATAATTCTCAGGATGAAGCTTAGGACATAAATGCATTGATCACTCATTCTGTTACTGAAAAAGAGAAGCTAAAGAATATAACTCATACAACCTTAATAGCAATCAAGAGGAAGGCAAAGGTAAAGCCTTATAAAGAAATTTAAATTTTTGTCACACATAGATGCCAGTCAATCTAGTGTTGCTAGAGGTCTTAAGGATGTTGTAAAGACTATGATGTATTTATTTTGTAACAAAAATGGACATAAAAAAGCTAGATTGCTAGAAGTATAAAACCTGGAAAGAAAGGCAAGGGTTATTAAATAACTCTTTAGCTTGTATGATCCATGAGTCTAATCTTGCCACAACACATCAAGTTCTTAGTGGCTATATAATGGAGCCTCTAATCATGTTGCTTCTACAATGTAGGGATTCATACATAAGAGAAAGCTAAACAGGGAGGCGGAAAAACTGATGGTGAGTAATAATAAAGAAGTTGAAGTAATTTGTGTAGGGGTGTTTGTTTGAACCTTGATACAGGGTTCACTCTTGTATTAAATGACATGTTTTATGTACCATCTTTTAGTTAGAATTTGATCTATGTATCTATTTTAGATAAAGAAGGCTATATTTTTATCATTAACACTTTTGTTGTAAAGTTATCTTTTAATGCAAAACCTATTGATACTAGTTTCTTATCGTATGGATTATATAGAATATGTCTTGCCTCTAATGAGATATATTCTTCTTCATATATTGTTGAACATTTCATTAGCAAGAAAACCCTAATAAAAGAAAAGTCATAAATGTTGGGGCATAAAATGTTGGGTCACATTTCCAAAGTTAGAGTTGAGAGATTGGTTAAGGACAACATTCTCTTAACTCTAGATTATGATGATCTGGAAAGATTTATTGACCGTTGTAGGAGTAAGTTGACCAAAATAAAGGAAAGGGGTTAACTCATGCTTCTGGCTTATTAGAACTCATTCATAAGAACATATGTAGACCTTATAAAGTTACATTGTATAAATCTAGATGTTTTTTGACATTTATTAATGAGTATTCCCATAATGGATATGTGTTATTGCTTAAAGGCAAGTCTAAAATTCTTGAGAAATTTAAGATCTTTAAGGTTAAAGTTGAGAAACAATTGGAAAGGTTAATTAAGATTTTAGATCTAAGCATGGAGTTGAACATTATGACAAACATGGTATTTTAGGACAAGAAAAAGGTTTGTTTGCTAAATATATAAAATCATGTGGAATAGTAGCCTAGTTCACTATGCCAAGAAGTCCTGAGCAAAATAGTGTGGTTGAAAGGCAAAATTGCACCTTAAAGGACATAATGAGGTCAATGCAAAGTATGACTAATTTACTTGATTACCTTTAGGTGAAGCCATAAAGACTGCCTTATATATATACCTAATAGAGTCCCAAGCAAATTAGTTTCAATGACGCCTTTTCAAATATGGAAGGGGTGGAAGCCTAGTCTCATGTATATTTGTGTACAGGACTACCCCGCTAAGGTACAAGTGTATAATCCTTATGAAGATAAGTTGAATTCTTTTTTTACTCGTTATTTTGTTGAATATTCTGACCACTCTAAGAGATACAAATTTTACTGCAAAGATGGGGGATCTAGAATAGTTGACTTATAAATATTAAAATTTTAAAGCATAATGTATATGATGAGTCTCATCCGTCAGATGATAGAAGGATGGATACTAAATTTATTTCATATCTATCATTCATATAGTCAAAGCCAGTAGTGGACTTAAGTCTTAGTATCATACTAGTACAGGGATAGGAACCCGTACCTGTACAAATTGAGGTTCTTAAGGTACAAGAGCACACCAAACTAGTTCAATTAAGAAGATCCATTAGAGTAAGAAGACCTACAATCTCATTTGATTTCATGGTCTATTTAGGTAAATAAGACTGTGATATTGAATATGTAGTAAATATAGTTACTTTTATAGAAGTTGTTTTTGGACCTCATGCATGTTTATGGTAGGATGCAAAGAGGGATGAGATGCAATCCATAAAGTATAATAAGGTATGGAAGCTTGTGGTATCTCATAATTGTAAACTTATTAGAAGTAAATGGATTTACAATACCAAAAGGACTCTTATAGTAAAGTTGAGCAGTTCAAAGCCCGTTTGGATACCAGAGGATTCACTCAAAGAGAAGGGATTGACTTAATGTTACCTTTTCTCCTATATCCTCTAATGATGTATTTAGGTTGATTATGGAAATAGTGACTTATTATGAAATGGAGCTACATTAGATGGATGCCAAAACTACTTTCTTAAATGTATACCATTGTGAAGAGGTTTATATGGAATAACTTGAAGGATTTTAAGATAAAGACAAAGCTGACATGGTTTGTAACATGAGGAAATCCATATATGGTTTGAAATAAGCCTATATAAAATGGTAAATAAAATTTGACAAGGTTGTTACCTCATTTGACTTTGTGAAAAATAAAGCTGAAAGATACTTGTATTACAAGGTTAAAGGGAGTAAGGTTATCTTTCTACTTTTATATGTGGATGATATCTTGCTCTTTTCAAATGACTTGATCATATTACATAAAGTTATGTTAGCTGCATAGTTTGATGTTAAGGACCTTAATCAGACAACTTTTGTCCTAGGTATTCAGATTCACAAGGGTATGTCTCAATCTTTGTTAAGTCTCTCACAAAGAGCATACATTGAGTGAGTGTTGTTTTAATATGGTTGATTGTAAACTTGTTACAAAGCCTACCTCTCTTGGCGAGATTATCTTTGGAATAATATCCAAAGAATGATACAAAAAGAGAGGCTATGAAGAATGTGCCTTATTCTAGTGGAGTTGGTAACCTAATTTATGTCCAAGTGTGCACTAAACCGGGCATTGCATTTATGGTTAACTGCTAGGTAGGTGTCTGGATAACCCAGGAATAAACCATTAGAATGTAGCCAAATGAGTGTTGAGATATTTGAAGGGAACAAAGGCTTATATGTTGAAATTCATGAAAGTCAACAGTTTAGATCTGATAGGTTGTACAAATTCAGATTTTGCTATGTGCCTAGATGATAGGAAGTCCATATCAAGGTATATATTTATGTTAGCCAATGGTACAATATCATGGGAGAGTGTCAAGCAAACACTGGTAACTTCCTTAACTATGCACACAAAGTTTGTTGCATGCTATGAGGCTACTTCACAGGTGATTTAGCTCAAGAACTTGATTTCTAAGTTGTTTGTGTTTGATTCAGTAGCTACACTTATTTAGTTATATCATTATAATTCTTCTACTTTAATGTTTAGTAACAATAATAAGAATATCATAGGGTCTAACCATTTGAAGTTTAAATATTTGACTATAAAGGAATTAAACAGAAAGATGACATTAAGGTGATGCATTTAATAACTGAGTGTAAGTTTGTTGATCCTTTGATTAAAGGAGTTCTCCTAGTTATTTTTGAGTGACATGTGTATAGTATGGGTTTACTGAAGTCGTTAGATACCATTAGTTAGTGATCACTGTATTTGCTCTTGATATATTTGTACAAATTTCATGTATTATGATAATATATTTTTAAATATATTGATGATCATCATTTTCTTCTCAGTCACATAACTTGTTATACATTTTCATAATATAGGTGAAAATCTTAAGATTTATGTTGATATTAAGCATTTGTAAAAGGTCATCAGGCATATATATATAGATTAACCTTGAGCCTATGTTTTTTGGACACATACTGATACATATATAAATCCATGGATATGATAAGACATAGGGGATATAAGTTTTTAATCCCATAAGGGTTTTCTCTAATGTGGTTTTGCATTCGATAAGAGAAAACAAATTTCTTTGATATGGTTTAACATAAAATTTGAAGAATTTGACACCAATAAAGGAAATATGATACATTTTAGATGATAGGGGTATCATCATAGTTTACCACAGTCAATTTTGTCATTCATGTTAGTAAGGTATTAGATATGCATGATTGTATTGGTTGTTTGTAATATATGACACATGAATTTGAATTTTTTTCGTATTGAAAGTCTTATAGGATTGAATGATGACTTTCATTATCTTTGGATCAAACGTTTTAAATTGGTTGAGTTATTTGTCTAACCACTTTTGCTTCACAAGGAATCATGTCAAAGATGCTAGATGTTATTCTTATGGATAACATCATCTCCTATATGATGAATATAGAATTTACCATATTATTCTCACTCTTTACCACTAATTCTTGATGAGATGAGAGGCTTAACCATAAACATTTGATTAGGCCTGTTGGTTTTTGTGAAGATGGAGATGAGAGTCTCTTAGTTTATGAGGACATGAAAAATGGTTCTGTTTACGATCATTCACATGGAAAGAACAATGTTGCAATAAATTCCTAGAAAATGAGAATCAATATTGCATTAGATGTTGCTAGAGGCATTAAATATCTACAAAATTATATAGTCCCACCGATAGAGGAGGACAACAATTGTGAACAAGCGGTGATATTTTTTAATTTTAAATAGGTGAGTATTCTTGCTTGTCACATGGGCAATTTGAGTTCAATCCCTAGCAATAGCATCAAAAACTTGTTGAACAAGTTTTATATCTAATATAACCCTTAATACCCACAAGTATACAAATCATATCTTGTAGTATAAAAGGATATTGTTCCCACGAGGATTATGCAATAGCTAACAATTTAAACTTAACTTTGTCTAAGGTATTTAGAAATTGATTTAAATTAAATTTAAATAACTAAAACTAAAACCAATAAATAAATAAAACAAAGCAAGTAATTAAATAATAATTGAGCTGCCAATTAAAATTAGGGTTTCAATCAAGATTGAATATTTAGGAACTAATCTTTCTCTATTTTTGTTTCCATAGTCTTGTTGAATCAATTTATGTGTTTGATCCTAGATTTCATAAGGTATTGATTACCCTCTCGCAAGATCTAATCAATTAACCCTTATTGAATTTGAAATTTTCAGATTTGCAATCTCTCGATTCATAAAACTATTCTTAATGTCTTCAATTAGATCTGAAGCTATCTATTAGATAATCAATTTCACAACCAAGATCTCTCTTCGATTGATCATTAATTTGATAACTGTGGGTCTATTAAATTGCTAACTCTCATTGTACAATCTAACACTTATTAATTTTGACTCAATCTCTCGATTTGTTGTCAGGTTTATACATGAACAATATCACAAACATCCAAAATATATTGAATTCAACAATAAATAAAGTCACAAAATAAATCCAGAATATTTCCTAATATGAGTATATAACTCTATTTAACATCTTATAATTCCAATTAGACATCAACAATAATGAAAAATGGGAAAATAGTAAAAACTCTATTTGCTCCTTGATCTAGAATGCTGAAATTTTAAGATGCTCTTCTTTATCTCACCACTTTGATCCACTTTTTGATGTCAATTGCTATATTTTTTTTCTTTTTTCTTGTTATTAAATAGTTCTTGAGGCTTCTAGGGTTTTTTCTAGGTTTTTCCTACGTAATTTGTTCCAAAAATAGCCATGAAATGCCAAGAGACCAAGAAAACTTGCATTTGGAAAACCTCTGACATGATTGTGCCTTTTGAGGCACGATTGTGCTCCTGCTGTTTTAGTCTCTGGCACGATTGTGCTCCTTAAGGCATGATCATGTTACCTTCAAACGTCCTCCATTTTCTCCATTCTTTAATTTCCTAATTTCCAACACTCATAAACATATCAAACACATCTTGAAACATAAAATTAAGACCTAATTCTTACTCTAAACCAAACAATCCTTTAAAACATAATCAAATACTAACAATAACACAATTCTAATCTTATATACATAATAATCACCTAAGAAACACTTAAAAACACACTTAAACATCTAACAAATATAGTATAATCCACACCTATCAACATCCCCACACTTATAGCTTTGCTTGTCCTCAAGCAAAAACTAAAAAAAAAACATAAACATACAATCATGCAACAATACAATAATGGTACAATGACATTAAGGATGTGCTTATTTCACTTGGGGGAATGGTAATGAGAATTATAATGGATATAGTGAGGAATGGAAGTCAATGGAAATTGATATGACTTCCATTCCTTATTATATTGGGGGTATAGAGTATTGCCCCAAAAGGGGATATAAAACACTGCTCATCCAATTATAATATATTACTAATCATCCTTTTTGATTCCTTACCCATTCCTTTCTTCCCATATCAATTAACCAAGTGTCCCCTGAATCTTATGAAATTAACTTAACCTCAAACATTAATCACTCAAAATATTAACGTGCTATTCATACACCTATGACACTTGTAAGCATGCATTTGTTATTATTGATCAATCAAAAAGGCAAACTATCACTAAGTAACATTTCATGAAAATTCTTGCTATTTGTGAAAGATCAATAGGCTTTATTTATTGTAACATCATTTTTTCAAGATTTTCTCTAACCTAGTCTTTTGACACGAAGGCAAACACCATATCATGAATGTCCCTTGATTATTCAACTAAGTCACATTTTTTATTTAGCTTGATTGAAGCATCATTCGAGCCTTTTGACGTGAAGACAAACATTTTGTTATGAATGCCACCGATTACTCAACTATATCATAACTCTCAACTAGCTTTCGACTCTATTCTTAACCCAATTTTCTTAAAAAGGGTTAGCAAAATAGTTATTTTATTTAATATATATTTTATTATATTTTTAATTTCTTCACCTACCTCATTTCTTCTTAATCAATAATTCTTATGAAAAGGTACTAATAATGCTAACTAATTCAATTGACCACAATTATAAATGTATACCAACAAAAGTCATAAAGTGAAAAATAAGTTTCATAACTAAATTAACATATATATTCCCAAAAACACGTAAACATACAAAATTCATAAGTTACTATGCCTTTACAATTTAAATGACCATGTTTCAAGCTAAATTAATTCCATTCAATTGTTGCTATTGACACATTCACAGAAAGCTCACATCACATTGTCATCCTAAAAAAACAAAATGAAAATGTAAAATTCACACACACTTGATATATACATATTTAAAATTCACACACATATGATATGCAAAGCATATACATCCCCACACTTGAACATCATATTATCCTCAATGTGAAAAATAAACAATAAACAATAAACAATAAAAATAAAAAATAACAAAGAAAAAGTTAGATCAAGAATACTTATATAGATTGAGGTGGTTATGGTATGGGCGAATCAATTTGGAGACACTCTATGCCATAAAATTCCAACAATTCACTCCCTATAAAATAAACACAAAAAAATAAAAATAACAAAATACCAATAAAATAAAAATAAAACTTATCCTATTCTTAGATTGCCTCCTAAGCTGCACTTGTTTAACATCATTAGTTTGATGTACTCTTTTCATTTATGCTCAACTTAGGACTATATTGAGTGGCTTGTTTCCACCCGTGTCGCCAAATTTTAGTTTTGTAGCCTGTAAATAAGCTACATATTGGAAGATAATTAGATGGACATAATTAATCAAATTAAGAAAACCTAGTAAGTTTAGTGATGCCCTTTTTTTGTAATAAATATCAATAAAATAGAGAATGACAAAACTCCTTGAATCTTTGGTTGAATCCAACAGTTTGTCTTCTAAGAGGGTGAATTACTCACCAATCACCCTCATCCCCTCTTCTTCATCCACTTCTTGAACAAAGACTTTCTTATATTCTTCAAGCTCTATGTCCCCTGTCATATTTTCCTCTTCATCTATCTTTAAAGATTCGACTACATCAATTCTCATGATTGAGCTGCCCTTCTTCGAATTCTTTAATACCTTATTCATTTTGAATTTTACTTAATCATCCCCAATTCGAATAATGAGATTGCCTTCATGGACATCTACTGAAGTTTTTCTAGTTCTAAAAAAGGTTCTACTAAGATTAGTGGGCAGTCTCGATCCTCTTCAAAGTCTAGCACGAAGAAGTCCACAAGAATGATAAACTTTTTCACTTTTATATGCACATCCTCCACCATGCCAAACAATGTCTTGATTAATTGATCTGCCAATTGAATAATCATAGAAGCTAGCTTCATATTGGCCCTCCCTAATTTCCTGGAAATTGACAAAGGCATAAGATTAATAATTGCATCTAAGTTATATAAGCATTTAGAAAATTTTAAATTACCAACTACACAAGGTATAGTAAAACTCCCTAGATTTGTCAATTATAAAAGCGTGTGTTTAGTAATTATGGAGTTGCAACTTTCCATCCTAGAGATGGTTTGATTGTCATCTTAAGTTCGCTTGCTTAATAATATGTCTTTGAGAAACTTTGTGTATGTGGGTATGCTCTCTCAAGCTTCCACAAAGGGTAAAGTAATTTGCAATTTCTTAAACTTTTTCACAAACTTTGCAAATTGTATATCCAATTTGTTCTTCTGAAGTCTTTGTAGGAATGTCAATGGATATGGAGAAGTAGGGATGTAGGAAGGATGCTCATTCTTATCTTTATCCTTTTTCTTCTTATCTTGGTGTTTTATAAGGTGGGGTTCAACTTGTTTCTCCCCTAGTTCTTCTAACCCTTTCCCATTTTTAAGTATGATAGCCTTAAGTTTCTCCTTTGGATCTGCTTTGGTATTGCTCAGGAGGCTTCCCAAACTTCTCGTAGATAATGCATTGACATGCTGGTCCACTTGAACCTTCAGATTGTGAATAGAAGAGGTATGAGTCTTCACTACTTGTTTAAATCGCCCTTCCAGCCTCTTTTAGGCCTCTTCCATAATCGTGAGCTTGTCTAATTTTAAATTACTTGCATTAAACTCATCTTGTTGAAATCTTGATAGACCTTAATTTCTCAACTGAGTCCCTGCATTGTTAGACCCAAAGAAATTCAGGTGGTTTTATCACCCAGGATTATATGTGTTCAAGTAAGGATTATTACCTTCCCGACCATAGTGTGCTCAATTGAAATGGAATTGCTACATGTTGTTGTTTTCCACTAGGAAGCAATCAGCTATGATATGGCTCTCTTATCTGCCTATAACTCGCATTTTTGATTAATTGCTTTGAATGGAGAGAAAGAGGTGGTTGTCAAGTTATTTAATTATTTGGTGAAGTTGTTAATTTCAGCCAGCAATGCTATTACTAAATCTACAACAATCATTCCTTTTAAATCCTAAAAGGTTGATTGTTGTTTATTTCTTTTCAATGTCCAAATACAACTATTGTTTTCCATTTCTTCTAACAGATCGTGTGTCACTTGCATCAATGGTCGTGTAAATCCTTGATGATAGGTGTTGAACCCTGACCTCTTAAAGTCCATAAGGGTTCTTTGCTCTCTGTGATGTATGTGCTTCACCATTGTTCTTTCTATCTCTTCTTGACATTTCACTCTTTGGATTCCTCTTGCCTTATAATGTCTAGAATGATGTGTCTTCTACTTTGCATACAAACCTTCTTCTTTTAAAAAAATTTCTTGAGAATGGGTCCTTAATCACACAAGAAAGGGTAACAATTTCTTAATCAAAGGAATTTAAATTGTCCTAATGCTAAAATCCCCAACAATGGCGCCAAAAACTTGTTAAGTAAGTTTTATATATAATAATAAAACTCTTAATACATCACAAGTATACGGATCGTATCTTATAGTATAAAAATTAATGTTCCCATGAAGATTATGCAATAACTAACAATTTGAACCTAACTTTTTTTTATAATAACACAAAATTGATTTGAATAAACATAAATAACTGAAATTAAAACAAAGAATAAAATGAAACAATTAAACAATTAATAAGTGAGCTGCTGATAAAAATTGAAATTAATCAAGATTGAATATTTAGGAACTATTCTTTCTCTATTTTTGTTCCTTTACTCTCGTTGAATCATTTCTTAAAGTATTAGTTACTTTCTCTCAAGACCTAATCAATTAACCTTAATTGAATTCGAAATTTTCAGATTTGCAATTTCTCGATTAACAAAACTATCCCTAAAGTCTTCAAATTTATAATTGTTAATGAATTTCACAACCAAGATCTTTCTTTGATTGATCGTTAATTTGATAATTGTAGGTCTATTAAACTGACAGCTTTGTTGTTCAATCTAATACAGATTATTTTTGACTCACTCTCTCGATTTCTTGTCATTATGTAGTAGATCATAATATTTATTTAATTTGGTGTTTTTTTTATTTTGATTAACTTATTTAAATGGACCAATCAAATTATGTATAGTGAGAAATTATCAGTATAGCATAAATAATAAATATAAGTAGAGTTATAATTTGATATTTAAGTTGTGCATACTTATGTTAGATGTGCCATAGTTTTTGTAGATTGGAAATTAAATGATATTGTTGATTAACTTGTCATAATTTTTTTTAAAAAAATTATTAAGTTTTCTAACTTTGTAAGAGAGCCCTACCTAGAATGGTCGAAACTCAATTAAATCAAGACAAAATAGATTTTAATTTTAAATCTGACCTAATTTTAATTAAAAATTTTAATTGAGCCGAGTTTAAGCTGAATCAAGTACTATAATGTTAAAGTTCAATTCAAATTTAAATTCAAAAATATTTTATTAATTTTGATATTAAATCAAATTAAATCAAATTTCTTATTGATTTCGAATCGATTAA